>LVTN01000006.1:605708-654749 GCA_001649415.1 Musa itinerans
TATATATATATATATATATATATGTATATCTTTATATATGTCAACGATTTGCTTGTTATTAGCTATCTTCTTAGTAAGAAGCTCATTCACAAGTGAGGTTTGATGCGAGCCAGTGTTGTTAGTATAAATAAAAATAAAAATTTTATTAAAAAATAATTATTATGTGATTGTATAATATATCAAGGTTGAGGGTCAAGTAGTTGATAGCAAGATCCATGATCAAATCTCTTTCCCACTACTTATCTATTGGGTATTTTAGTGCAAGCACATCTACACTTTTATTTTCTTATTGATTTTTTTTAATTTTGAAACACATTTTCTCACTTAAAATCATTTATATACATTTACTCTAAAAAAATTTGTCATGATTCCTCATTCTTAATATCTTTATCGATATCTCGTTCCTTATAGATTAATGATGCTAAATATGATATTTTTATTCATCATATTTAGTGGTTAGACCTCATTAGCATCTCAATTCATAGACTTAAAAATTTTATATTTAAATCCCTATAGTTATGAGAGTAAAACATCTTACTTCATTTATCTTAACATCATCGGTTTTACCGATAAAAATATAAAAATAAAAGATAAAAAGATAATTTTAATATTCTAATTGATAGCAATAGACATCGTCGGTGGTATCGTTGGGGTTATGGGTGGCTGTTATGGATGAGAAGAGTGATGACGAGAGGTGACGACTACTTTGCATCTATGTCGATGCAGTTGTCGAGTGATGAAAGGGCCACTCTGCGTATGCGTCAACGGCTCTTTCATCAATTGTGTTGACATTGACGCATATGTAAAGTGACGAAAGGATTGCTCGGGTGGCTATTGTAGATGAGTAGAGCAATAATGAAAGGTGAGGGTTGCTTTGCATCTGTGGCGATCTCGACATAGTTATCAACCAACTCTTTTGCTGGTTTGCATTTGTGTCAATGTCAACACAGTTACTGAACGACAAAAGGGTTACTTAATATCTATATTAGTGGTCATTCGTTGCTCAACAACTACAACAACATCAACGTAAATGCAAAGTGATGCAGGGGTCGCTCGGCAACTAAATCGACATCGATGCAATTACCAAGTAACGAAAGAGTCATTGATGTAGATGTCAAGTGACCCTTTTGTTGCTCAACAACTATCAATGTCGATACAAATGCAAAACAATAAAAGGATCTCTCGACAATTGTGTCGGCATCGACGTAGATGCAAAGCAATTCTCACATATTATCGTCGCTCTCCTCATCCACAATAGCCACCTGAGTAACACTTTTGCCGCTCTACATCTCTGTTAGCATGGACACAGTTGTCAAACGACAAAAGTGTCATCGATGCAGATGTCAATTGGCTCTCATATTTCATCGTCATTCTCCTCATCCACAGTAACCACTCGTGACCGCTACTGATATTGTTGTCCGCCACCACCGACGCCATCCAACACTATCAAAGGAAGTGTTAAGAACATCTTTTTAATCTTTATTTTTATATTTCTGTTAGTAAAACTAATATCATTAACATAAATGGAGTAAAATATTTTATTTTTATAACTATAAAAATTTAAGTCTAAAAATTAAAATACTAAAGAGATCAAATTATAAGAAATAATCAATAATCAACGGGTCTGAAAGTACCATTATCACTTGGATGCACCTTTTTCATTCTTAATACAGATAGTTAGATTTGGAGATGTGATGGTCTCTGTGGTTGTTGAAGACGCTGAATGCCATGTTCTCCGAGAGGCCGTCAATGAGAGCAGTGGTGGCAACGATAATCCACCACAAGAATGCATGAAATAGGACTAGAAATCTCTCTTGCTCATTCTGCAAGGAGATCGAGGGAGGACTGCTCACCAATCTGCATCCCTCACCAGCTTCTCTCTTTCCTGTACTACCACCTTAGAATCACAAACAAGTGGTGGCATAGTCTTTTTTTAAGATCAGCCAGATGAGATGACCAGCCTTCGCACACCAAAAGCAACCCTACATATATGAGCTGATGCCTTTCAGTGGAAGAGCTTTGGGAAAATAGAAGAGTGGGCAGATGTAGGAAAGAAAGCTGAGGAGGTCATCAAGTGTCAGAAATGTATCTCATACGTAGAATGTATATGACACACTTGAACCTAGCTCGCTCAAGAAATCTAGATCTTTTTGAGAGATGAGCAGCAAAGATAGGACTTGATCATAAGATGTTGCTATTTATCGAATGACATCTCAAACTTTCAAAAATTTATGAAATGAAGTTATGAACTCTCAATATTTGTTATTAATTAAAAAATATATAATCAAATAGTAGAACCTATTGGGGTAAAAGGTAGAGTTATGATTTGGTTAGAAAGGCTCATAAAATATAAAATAATAGATTAAAATTATAATTTTTTTAAAAAAATTAAAATTACATAATTTGTCTCAAGATGAAATCTCATCCCTACGTGCAAGATTAATCGAGATTTCTACTTTTATCCCTCGTGAGAGCACGATCATAAAGTGACTTAACTAGTCTTCTTCAATAAATTGAGTGATAAAATAAAATAATAAAAATATATTGAAGGAAAGAATTAAATAATAATAATTGTATCAATAATTTAATGAATTATGATCGATTAAGACTATTTATAGAGCATGGAAGTTCAACTTTGAATGTTGTCCTAAGGGACATATCTTCTTAGATATTGACATGATTAAGCCCATGTTATTAGGATTAGAGTTAATGTTAGATGTTGTGGCTCTTTCTTCAAAAGAGAGCAGCTCTTTAACATCTCTACAAGTTTAATTGCATCACAAAACTATACGAAGACTACTGAGAGAAGGATAGAATCAATGATCTCGTCGTAATGACGAATAAAGATAGAAGATGAAAAAATGATTATCTAAGAATGAACAACGGATATCATGCTTACGTGGATGTTAGATGATGAATGGAGTGTAAATTTTTTTTTAATTTTAATTTTAATTTAGTTTATTTATGATTTTTAATTGACTAATGAGTATAATTTGTTGAAATGATAGTATTAGGTAACTTAATAATAACGTAAGCAAGTTTGACTCATGCATTCGACTTGATCGCCTAGAGGAGCGCGATGGCCTGGAAGAGTACCCCGCTCGCCACTCGCTCGACGAAATGCGACCCAATGCGCCCTCCCTCGAAGAACCCTTTAACCCTACATCCGACGCCTCATTCGCAGCGACGGCAGCGCGATGGACGAGGCGTCGGAGGCCATCTTCCCTGAAACGGCACATCTTGGTGACTCCCATTCCCATCCGGAAATGCAGGGAAGACCGACGTCGCGTGGCGCCATTGATGATGCAATCCGGAATTGCCGGTAATGCTTTTACTACCAGTTACATCACCCAGGCCTCCTGCATTGCCAACAAATGCAGGGATGGAAACTATGGCAAGGTCTTCGGTCTCCTTTAGCCACTGATAGCAGGTGGTTTCATGCCCAAGATTTGTGTTTGTCTGTCCATCCACGGACTCTGTCACGATGCAAGGGAGATCAAGGGTCTCCGCATGTTCGGCGAGCTCAAGCTCAGGGATTACGCCCCCGATCTGATTACCTACACTACAATGGATGATAGGATCGACGGTATTGTCGATGCGTGGAACTTGTGGATGGAGATGGTGGCAAAGGAAATTAAGGCAAGCGATCACGATAAAGTTAAAAGCTGTACCACGAGATGTGCAGAAGGAGATTCACCGATAGCACAGTGAGCTGCAATACCATGATTGATTTCGTGATTGTGAATGCATGGGCGGGTGGGAGACGAAGTTCATGTGTTTGAGGAAGTGCCCAAAAGGAAGGAATCAAGCATGATGTTATCGCCTGTAACAGACTGATGTTTTCCGAAAGGGGGACAGGATAGCCAAAGACATGAAGCTCCTATGAGAAGATGCATACACACACCATTGATCTGGGAACTTTGTGAACAGTTCTGAATGCCATTCTTAATGTTGGTTGCTCCCTAGAAATTTGATCCTGCTATTTGCTTGTCAGTCAACTATGCTAAGAGAATTGGAGGCATGCTGCATTGCCTAGAGGAAATAGTGGGGAGCAAATAGTCAATGCCTCAGGGACCTTGCTGCTGCTATTGTGGCTGATGCTATCTCTGCATCCATTATAACACTGAAGGATGAAGTCTGAAGCAGTTGGTCATATCCATTATATTATTCATCTCCCTGGAAACCATTCAGGTACTGATCTCAAGACACAGAACATGTAGAAAAATAAGCAACCATATAAATTATCAGTAGAACTAGACATCTATCATGACACTTGTATTTCACCATTAACCTTTTTGAACTTTTGCTAAATATCTGTGTCAAGCATGCAACTCTAATAGGAGAATTTTGGCATTTTATTTGAGAGTGAAAGATTGCCTTGCTAGATTTTGTAGATGATCTAATATTTCAGAAAGGACTTAAGATGTTTCATAATCTTTGGTAGCTATATGTAATTGTTAGTGCCAAATAAGATGTTTCAGAATACACCCTTAACTGTGATGATAAGTACATAAATCCTTGCCTTGGATCAGTGTCAAACAGTCCAACACTTTGAAACACACATCCTTATAGTCTGATATTTTGACATGGATATATATTGTTTTCTCAAGAGATTGATAGAATTAGAACCAGAATTGTTTCCATGTTTAAAAATTCCAGATCTCAAAACCTGTGCATGGATTGCAAAACATACATTTGTGCAATCTGGATCCACTTTATCATCTTTTTCCCGCTCTCTACAGGGAGCTGTTCTGCTGGACCCATGTTTCTTGGGCTTATTATCCGGGCGATCAGACAGTCTGCAACCGGTGAGCTGGTTCATTCATTGCCTTGCCATTTTGGGCTCCGATCGACACAGGCGATGGACACCTCATGAATTCGAGCAGAAGGTGCTGCTGCTGCTACTGCTTGAACATGAGCCATGTGAAGCGGACGGAACTCCCAACAATTCCATCAATATAATACAGCTACCCAAAGATTAATAGTCTTGCAATGATGTGGTTGTCTCTTCCTTTTCACTGATAGCTCTGTTCTACTTGTATCCTCTGTATACATGTCTAACAACACCTCCACGTTCGTCTCTTGCAGGATATGAATTCTCTTGCTTCGGCAGGTGCAGGATGATCTCTACTACAGCTTAAACAAAGTAACTATTCTCTCTCTCTCTCTCTCTCTCTCTATATATGTCAACGATTTGCTTGTTATTAGCTATCTTCTTAGTAAGAAGCTCATTCACAAGTGAGGTTTGATGCGAGCCAGTGTTGTTAGTATAAATAAAAATAAAAATTTTATTAAAAAATAATTATTATGTGATTGTATAATATATCAAGGTTGAGGGTCAAGTAGTTGATAGCAAGATCCATGATCAAATCTCTTTCCCACTACTTATCTATTGGGTATTTTAGTGCAAGCACATCTACACTTTTATTTTCTTATTGATTTTTTTTAATTTTGAAACACATTTTCTCACTTAAAATCATTTATATACATTTACTCTAAAAAAATTTGTCATGATTCCTCATTCTTAATATCTTTATCGATATCTCGTTCCTTATAGATTAATGATGCTAAATATGATATTTTTATTCATCATATTTAGTGGTTAGACCTCATTAGCATCTCAATTCATAGACTTAAAAATTTTATATTTAAATCCCTATAGTTATGAGAGTAAAACATCTTACTTCATTTATCTTAACATCATCGGTTTTACCGATAAAAATATAAAAATAAAAGATAAAAAGATAATTTTAATATTCTAATTGATAGCAATAGACATCGTCGGTGGTATCGTTGGGGTTATGGGTGGCTGTTATGGATGAGAAGAGTGATGACGAGAGGTGACGACTACTTTGCATCTATGTCGATGCAGTTGTCGAGTGATGAAAGGGCCACTCTGCGTATGCGTCAACGGCTCTTTCATCAATTGTGTTGACATTGACGCATATGTAAAGTGACGAAAGGATTGCTCGGGTGGCTATTGTAGATGAGTAGAGCAATAATGAAAGGTGAGGGTTGCTTTGCATCTGTGGCGATCTCG
This sequence comes from Musa itinerans, assembly GCA_001649415.1. Classification (NCBI taxonomy): domain Eukaryota; kingdom Viridiplantae; phylum Streptophyta; class Magnoliopsida; order Zingiberales; family Musaceae; genus Musa; species Musa itinerans. The sequence goes on from LVTN01000006.1 coordinate 611,749, forward strand.
ACATAGTTATCAACCAACTCTTTTGCTGGTTTGCATTTGTGTCAATGTCAACACAGTTACTGAACGACAAAAGGGTTACTTAATATCTATATTAGTGGTCATTCGTTGCTCAACAACTACAACAACATCAACGTAAATGCAAAGTGATGCAGGGGTCGCTCGGCAACTAAATCGACATCGATGCAATTACCAAGCAACGAAAGAGTCATTGATGTAGATGTATATGCGTCAACGGCCCTTTCATCACTGGACAACTGTGTCGACACTAACGCATATGTAGAGTGACGAAAGGATTGCTCAGGTGGCTATTGTAGATGAGTAGAACAATAACGAAAGGTGAGGGTTACTATGCATTTGTAGCGATCTCGACATAGTTACCAACCAACTCTTTTGCTGGTTTGCATTTATGTCGATGTCAACACAGTTGCTGAACGACAAAAGGGTCACTTAATATCTATATTTTTGGCCATTCGTTGCTTAACAACTACAACAATATCAACGTAGATGCAATTGCCAAGCAACGAAAGAGTCATTGATGTAGATGTCGAGTGACCCTTTTGTTGCTCAACATCTATCGATGTCGATGCAAATGCAAAACAATAAAAGGATCTCTCGACAGTTATGTCGGCATCGATGTAGATGCAAAGTAACCCTCACCTATCGTTGTTGCTCTTCTCATCCACAATAGCCACCCGAGTAACACTTTCGCCGCTCTACATCTCTGTTAGCATGGACACAATTGTGAAACGACAAAAGTGTCATCGATGCAGATGTCAATTGGCTCTCATATTTCATCGTCATTCTCCTCATCCACAATAACCACTCGTGACCGCTACTGATATTGTTGTCCGCCACCACCGACGCCATCCAACACTATCAAACATAACGTTAAGAACATCTTTTTAATCTTTATTTTTATATTTCTATTAGCAAAACTAATATCATTAGCATAAATGAAGTCAGATATTTTATTCTTATAACTATAAAAATTTAATTCTAAAAATTAAAATACTAAAGAGATCAAATTATAAGAAATAATCAATAATCAACGGGTCTGAAAGTACCATTATCACTTGGATGCAGTGGTGGCAAAGATAATCCACTACAGGAATGCATGAAAGAGGACTAGAAATCTCTCTTGCTCATTCTGCAAGGAGATCGAGGGAGGACTGCTCACCAATCTGCATCCCTCACCAGCTTCTCTCTTTCCTGTACTACCACCTTAGATTCACAAACAAGTGGTGGCATAGTCTTTTTTTAAGATCAGCCAGATGAGATGACCAGCCTTCGCACACCAAAAGCAACCCTACATATATGAGCTGATGCCTTTCAGTGGAAGAGCTTTGGGAAAATAGAAGAGTGGGCAGATGTAGGAAAGAAAGTTGAGGAGGTCATCAAGTGTTTGTCTCTCTCTGCTCCATCTATCTTTAATTATCGCTTTCTTTTGGGCCCTTGGCAGGGGATGGCATCAACCTGACTGTGTCAGGTTGGTGGAAGCAGTTCCTCAGCAGTGGACTAGATCTAGCAAGCCATCACATCTCACACATGGCTAGATCAGTTTAAGTGCAACACTACTTGGCTCCTAGTTGGAACATGGACAAATTTCTTCAGACAAACCTGGACTTACAGGCGCTCAGCTGCTGGGTTAATGACCTTCACATGCATCCTCTACGAGCAAACGGATGAATTAAGTATCACAGAACCACATGGATGCAGCATGGGTGCTGCAAGGCTGGGGAAAGCGTGGACGGAATCCTGGAGCTCAGAAAGTGCACTATCTTTTGTCTTCTCAGAAAAGTGGAGTGATCTGTCATCAATCACGAAGAGAATGATGGGGAAGATGAGGAAGATGGGAGTCACGGCTGCTCGCAATGGCGCACCGGGGTTCCACAGTGAGAGAAAAGGCGCAGGGATGGATATGTCATGTGCCCGTGACAGTGTACTGCTCCTGTCTCATTGACCACGCTGCAAGACACCGCCCCAAAGAAGACAAACCACCCATTGCTCTCCTCCTCTCGAACCAGCATTTGGTGACTCGGGGAAACCTTTCAGAGATCCAAAAGCAAGTTCAATAACTGCGAAGCCTCAGGATCTCAAAAGGGCCCTACTGTCTTCAGTTGCACTCTCAAGAGGAGTCACATGCAGCAGCAGTTCCGAGAGAGAGAGAGAAAGAAAAGAGAAAGAGGCTCATCATATCACTACGTACAGATTCCATGATAAAATGGTACAAATCTACAACATTTTTGCATGCGAATTGAACGTAATTATTAGCTTAAAACGAACCCGAACAAATTGATTAACATGGCTGGTGAGCAGATTCTAGTGATGAAGGAAGGGGACATGTGAAGCTTTCTTTACTAGCTTTCGATGGCAAGGGACGATGGATTACCGCGGAGTTTGGTGTTCCCTTTGTTAAACATGTCGTTGCTGGCATTAATGGAGGAGATGATGTTGGTTGCTGGCGCAGCAGAAGCTTTGTTGACGCCGTGAAGGGGTTTAGAGGAGGAGGAGGAGGAATAAGGCCTGAAGGCTCTCATTGGGCTTGCGAAGGCCCAGACCCAGCTCCTGGTCCGGCTTCCGTGCACCGCCGCCGCCGCCGCGGCCGCCGAGATCCTTCTGTCGCTATTGAAGTCGTCGTCGGCCGCGGCCGACGTCAGCGCCAACCCCCCGAAGAGGCCGCCGCACTTGACCCGCTCCTTCGTCGACGACCGCTGCTGCTGTTCCCCGTTGTTGTGGTGCTGGTCCAGGTGGAGCACGATCTTGGACTTCGCCTCGCGATGGGACTCGGCTCTCCTGAGGGTGCAGTCGCCGAAGCCGGTGGAAATGCGCTCCAGGAAGTCCCCCGAAAAGCTCCTGCTGCCGCAGCCTACCGATCTGGACCTGGCCACCTTCCTCCCCAGCGAGGACGATGCTTGGCTGCCGCTCGGGCTCTCCGCCTCCTCCCCGCTGTTTCCACCTTGCCTGGCGGCGGCTGTTGCTGAACTGGTTTGCTGCTGCTGCTTGTTAGTGATGTCTCTGCCACCTCCCTCGACTGAGGAGGAGGTAGATCTCCTTCTGTAGACGTTGCCGCTGTTACCGCAGTTGTTAGCGGCCGAAGAAGTGTAGGTGGAAGAGGCGGATGAGAGATAGAGGAACGACCAGAAGCTCTTTTTCCTAGGGCTATCCGCCACGACGGCGTCCGCAGTACCGCTGCCACCACCGCACTGCATCAGGCCTCCAGCCATTCTCGGTTCCACAGACTTGCTCCGCTTCAGAACAACGCCGGTGTCGTCACCCGCGGAGGCAGAATCAGCCGCAACGTTAGTCGTGGTGGCGATCGAGGCCATCACCTTCCTTCCGCCACTCCCATAGCCGCCGCCGGCGCACCCGTTCTTCTTCTTCTTCTTCTCTCTGTGGCTGGCGGCCAGAAAGGAGAACTTGGTCCTACGTCCAGCGCCGGCGGGACCGGTCCGTGAGTGGCCGGAGCCGATCCCTAGAGCGTCGCCAACGACGACACCGGCGTCGGAGCCGAAGGAGGTGGGGGAGGAGGAAGAGGAGAAAGGAGGAGGCTGGAGGGAGAAGAAGGGGCTGGACTTGGAGGAGGACACCAGCTTGCCCAGCTTCTCCTGCAGGCAGAAGGCGCACACGCCACCGGTGTTGCCACGGTAAGGGTGATCCATGCATTGCATTCCCTCCCCAATGTCGTCCACAACTCCTACCACCACCGCCTTGTCCCCCATACTCACCTCCTCCTCCGCAGTTGCCGTCTCTCTCTTGGATCAGCTTCTTAATGAGTAAGACAAGAGAGAAAGAGAGGGCTATCGCCGTCGTCTTCCGTTCTTCCGAGCTTAACCCTTAGCCTCTGCAGGTCCAACTGCAAGACTCTTCTCGCAGGAGTGGAGCGAGGAGAGGAGGGCTGCAGCCGTGGAGGGACGGATCTCTCAGCTTAACTATTATTACTACGACATGGGAACTCGAGCCGAGGCACGTGGAGCCAAGCTATATGAATCCGAAAGAACGCAGAGATGTGCCCACCTTACACTGTCACTGGTCTGATGTTGAAGCGGACGAAGCGGCCCTGTGAAGCAGTTTGCGGTTGGGCTCTTTTGTTTTGAGGCCCAATTCAGCCCATTACTGTAACTCTCTTCTTAAACTCCAAGGTTGACACGTGCCAAGTTTGACCAGCGGCTGCTCCGCAACCTGTCCACCACCCCACAAGCCCAAACGTAAACCGCCTTCGAGGCGATTGCCACCACATCAGAGACGCAGAGAGAGCGTGTGTGTCTGAGACAGAGTAGCTTTCATGGACGGAGAAACCCACCACCATGTCAGACCCCGTCGGCGAGCGCTTGTCTCCGCCGTCACTCCTCCTTCGTCATCGACGGTAGAAGATACCAAGCACAAGGAGGACGACTACAGCGATGACCAGCTCCTCACGGTTCCGGCCGGATGGATGATAAAGCTGGTGGCGATCCAGGTGGAGCTCATCACCTCCTGCTTCCTCTCCCTCATCGCTCCCTTCCTCTACCTCTACTTCCAGTCCCAAGCCGTCCCCTCCCGCTTCGCCCACGGCGTCACCGTCCTCCTCCGCCGGCTCACCTTCGGCGTCCTCGGCGCCGTCTGCGCCATGGCCATCCTCCTCGCCGTTATGGTCGTTTCTGTTCTCCTCGGCGTCGGACTGGCCCATCTGTGTGTGGAGGAGCCGGTGTTGCTGCGCCAGCCGTTGCACTTCGACTACACCCAGGTCCATCCGAACGCCACGGTGGCTCTGCGAGGCGCATGGCGTAGAGGAAGGGCAGTGCCGGCCGGGCACTCAGTAAGTGTCTCCCTCATGCTCCTCTTGCCGGAATCCGATCACAATCTCCGGATCGGTGTCTTCCAGGTGAATCCAACTCGACAGCCTTGTGAATCGTTGTGGATTTTCCCCCAAAATATCGGTGAATTTTTCTTTTCAGGTGCATGCCGAGGTCACCTCATCCACTGGGAACGTAATAGCGACGTCCAGCCAGCCATGCATGCTGCGGTTTCAAAGCCATCCTGTGCGACTGATGCGAACGTTCGTGATGGGCTTCCCTCTTCTGCTGGGTATCAGTAGCGAGAGCCAGAGAGTAGCCATAGAGATGCTGGGATACAAGGAAACCAGGACGAGAAGTGAGATGGTGAGGGTGAAGCTGAAACCCAGAGCCGGAACCACTGAGCTGCCACAACTGTACGACGCGGAGGTCTGCATGAAGTCACAGCTGCCATGGGCAAAAGAAGTGGCCCATAACTGGAAGTGGACGTTCTATGTCTGGACTTCGCTTTACGTGTACATACTTCTTTTGATCCTCCTGGTGTGCTGCTTCAAGCCATTTGTCATGCCGAGGCTGAGACGCTACGGAGCTCGGAGGCTTGCGGAGGTCAAGAAGGATTCCATGGATGATCACAGAATCGAGAGAGAGATGTCGGATAAAAGGCTTTCCGACGCACTGAGAGCATTGCGTCAGAGGGGCAAAAGGAAGGCGCTGCTGCGACCGGAACTCGTCGAGGGCGCCGCCTCAAGCGTCGCCGGAGGGGAGGCGATGGCGGCGAGCGAGGTTATCGATGACTCTGGGGATTTCGCAGCTTCGGAATCCTCCGAGTGCGTTGGGGGATAGTTTGGCTCAGAGAGATGGATGCAATCCTCAATGCGTGCATGTTTGTATGTGGCCGGTGCGGACTTCATGTTCTCAACCTTTGTGAATTGAACCTTTCTCTGTTGTGTTCTGTGATCCATAAAGAAACGATGCGTCGCCTTTGAAAGTCTTCGCATGGCTCCGGGATTTCCAAGAACAATGGTTGAATGTATCAAATACATGGAAGATGTGAAACAGTGCTAGATGTGCATCTTACATTTTTAATGCCAAGGCATCATCCGTCAAAATTTTAATTATAGAAGTAGAAGTCACGATGAGAGATTTATTTATTATAGAAGTAGAAGTCACGATGAGAGATTTATTATAGAAGTGGAAGTCACGAGGAGAGATTTATAATTGATAGAAAGAATATCGTGCATAAATCGATACTTGATATGTGATTTTTCATCGATCTATTCACATGAATAAAACCTAAAGAAATTTGTCAAATATAGCTTATCGGTTTAATGACCCAATGACCCATGCAGGTTGAGAAAAAAAATTGATCGATGTGGGCATCTCGGGCAGAAACAATGCTCCTCCGCCCATGAGGTGGGTCCCTGCTTATCGGTTTAATGACCCAATGACCCATGCAGGTTGAGAAAAAAAATTGATCGATGTGGGCATCTCGGGCAGAAACAATGCTCCTCCGCCCATGAGGTGGGTCCCTGCTTATCGGTTTAATGACCCATGTAGGTTGAGAAAAAAAATTGATCGATGTGGGCATCTCGGGCAGAAACAATGCTCCTCCGCCCATGAGGTGGGTCCTTGCTTATCGGTTTAATGACCCATGTAGGTTGAGAAAAAAAATTGATCGATGTGGGCATCTCGGGCAGAAACAATGCTCCTCCGCCCATGAGGTGGGTCCTTGCTTATCGGTTTAATGACCCATGCAGGTTGAGAAAAAAAATTGATCGATGTGGGCATCTCGGCCAGAAACAATGCTCCTCCGCCCATGAGGTGGGTCTCTCAGTCTTGTTGTGATAATTTGAGCAGCTTTCTCACTATAAATCTACATGTCCCTATGTCCTATTGTATCAACAGGTATCTCAGTAGATAGAGCAAGAGACCACCCAACCTATTAGATCAAAGGAAGGTCGAGTTGAGATGCTACGTACCATCTCATAGTGAGCGAAAGAATAGGGCCAGGTCAACGAGGGGCTTCGTAATATCTCCATTGTGGACTCATTGCCTGATGTGGATCCCTCAATAACGAGTAGAGGATAAGCCCACCTCGGCATTGCCTGCGGCCTACCTCGACTCCTCTTATAGCCCACCTCGATGGCGAGCAAAAGAACTAGTTGGTGATGGAGGGCTTCGTAGCATCCCTACTATGGACCCATTGTCCAACATTAGTCTCTCGACGAAAAGCAGAGAAGGAACCCACCTCGACTCCTCCCACAATCTGTCTTGGCAAATGAGCGAAAGAAGAAAATGAGCTTGTTCCTCCCACCGAGCTAGTGTTGGAGACCTTTATCTAGGGCGTCATACTCCGTTGTGATGGGTAGAATGATACCGTTCTCCTCAAGTTCCTCTATGCTCAAGAGTTTCCAGGCTTGACATGGGCCCCTCGGTTCTCCGACCTACATTATTTGAACCAGAAGGACCAACAAATCAACCGAGATAGTACCACAATAGTTTAGCCATTGTCATCTCCTCCACTATGGTTCCTTCGATAGCCTACCTCCGTGATGGGCAAAAGAGGAGCCCACTATGACTTGTCCCATAACCCACCTTGGTGATGAGCAATAAAGGAGAGCATGCCTCAACTCCTACACCAAGTTGGTCGAAGGCAAACTTTCTTTGCCCAAAGTTGGTCTCTTAACAGGTGCAGGCCCATCATATCCTATATTACTTGAAACAGGCATCTCAATGGCTCCTTCCCCTCACCTCTATATAACACACGTGTTGGATAAGTTGATAGTTGCACTTTGAGACATTTTCGAAAAAAATCTTGAAGTGCACCTACGAAAAGGACAAATGATAGGGAGAATATTATCAACCAATTGTTATATGACATATGGCCTCTTCGTGACGGCTAGAAGAAGGAGATAGAGGCTACTCCCCATCGATCTGCTCACGTGGCCAAGGGTCGAAGGTAGGCAATTGTAGGTTGTTTCTTCATTGTCACCCACATAGAGAAAATACCAAGATTGTTAGAGATGGTTGAGGGTTGCCTCCCTATAGAATATTTTATAAAATATTCTATCCTTTTATAACCAGATATAAAAGCTCATTTTTAACGCAATAGAAGAGAGATCATTTTTCATTACTCATGACCACACACACCTACCTCGGGTTACTAACTTGGGCATTAGCGAATTGAGTCGAGAAACCTCTCTCGACCTTTGTATTCGTACATGTGGCATTTCAGGAGCTCAATGTTTCCACATGTATATATTTTGAATAACTTTACACACACCCGGACCATGTCGAGTTGATTAGGACATCAATAAACTCTTCCCATAACACCAACATTTAAATATAGTTTAAAACATTCAAATTTTTATGTCAGGTAAAAAATTATTTAGTAAAAATATTACTAATAGGATGTTAAAATTAGTAGGATATTTTCATAATATAATTTTCCTTAATAACTTAAGATTTTTATATACGTAAATTAAAATATTTCCTATGTTATTAAAGTGGATCAAGAGTTTAAATATTATAAATGATCCTTTCAGTTTGATTTATATCTTGTATTTGAATCATAGTCTCATGTTAACTCTTATGTATATATCTTTTTAATAATAATAATAATAATCAACATCATCATCACCAACATTTAAATACTGGTATCTTCAATTTGAAGCCCACGTCGGCCCAATATTGAGCCTGGATTGGGCCCAAGATTGCTCGTGAGCTATTCCTCGGTTCCGAACGGCTTCCAGGAAGGCATTGGACCGTCACCTGGTGACATCGACCTCCGCCCTCTCAGGCCTGCCCCTTCTCTAACGACCACCACCAATGGACCACGGATCGGTCGAAGGTGACGAGGAAGACTGGAGCTTCATCACCAATTCCTTCGCCGCCGTTGGTGCCACCGCCGCCGCCACAAAACCTCCGTCGCAACCTCAACCTCACGACGGTCAAACTGCCCTCGGTTACGAGTCTCCCGGCACCCCCGCCGTCGCCGCAGACCCGATCTCCTTCCGCCGCCTCAGCCTCGACAACCCCCCTCCCACCGTCGCCGAGACCAGTCGTTCCTATGCCTTCCCCCAGCCGAACCTCCCTCCTCCTATCCCGCCCCTGTCCGACAGAGGCGCCCATGGCCCACCTCCTTCGGCTCCCCGTCTCTCTGGCTCCCTCTCTGAATTCACCGGCATGGCCGTCCGACATGGCATCTTTCGACCCCCTACCCGGGCCCCCGTTCACCCGGGGAGGCCACCATCGATCGAATTGAGGCCCCACCCCCTCCGGGAGACTCAGGTTGGGTGCTTCATCCGGACGATCGCCGGATCCACGTCGCAGATCTGGGCCGGAACGGAGAATGGCGTTCGGGTCTGGAACCTTCCCGATGTGTTTGAGGGGTTTGGACGCGGGGGTTTTGCTTCGTGGAAGCCAGAAAGGGGAGATGAGGAGAGCGTGCCGTTCAGGGAGTCATCTTTTACATACCCGACGATCTGCTTGGTGGTTGATTCGGATCGTGGGTTTGTGTGGAGTGGTCACAAGGATGGGAGGATTCGGATTTGGAGAGTGGAGCAGCCCGAGTCAAAGAATTCGGCACCAGAGAGAGGAAATATTGCAGAATGCCTCTCGTGGCAGGCACATCGATCACCTGTTCTCTCGATGGCCATAACTTCACATGGTGACTGTCATTCACAAACCTTCATCTTTCTTGTTCCCTTTTTATTCTTGCCGACGTGCATTAACCTCTCTTTCCATCAAGAAACAAGAATAACTAGGACTGTCATTTCATTCACTGATTTGCATCTTTATTGTTTTTATTTTGTGACAAAGGTATCCGAGTGGTAATCCAAATGGCTTTACACTTTTAGTTCCCTTTCGGTGAGCTAGTCATATCTAAGAAGTCGATGGTGGAGAGGTCAATGCGGCCATTCATCTTTTTGTCAGTGTAACTGATGAATGCCTCCTATTGGAGTGACCATAGTAACTTGCTTAACTCTTTGAGGGCATGCCTGTAGTGCTTTGACCTCTCTCCAATTCTGGTTCACTTGTTGTGATGCTTAATTTTGATAATGTTCATGAAATAATATGATTTATGCTAATGTTCATTTATATATTTAGTTATTGTCCTACTTAGTATAGAACTTTTAGTTCTGATGTCTGCCACTAGAACAATCCCAGCTAGGCTCTTATAAGCAAAAAAGTGTTATCAACAATTCAGCATATTATATCTATCATAGAAATTTATCTTGATAACTAAATTGTATGTAATGTTTACCACCCAGTGTAACCATTAGATACCACTTCTCCATTGTTCCTCTTTAGCCACGGAGGTCTTTATTTTGACATCACTCCTGACTCGGTTTCCTATTGTCTCACAGAAATTTCCTTTTAGTGATGGACTTGAGAATATTATTCTTTGATAAGTGGATGATGCTTTACACCACCACTGATCTTATTGCAGTGGCTCCTCCCATGAGGCCTAATTGTGATAGAATGATGGCAGGTTACCACCAAAGGTGAGGTTAGCTATGGATGAGGCGCATAGCTGCTATTAAACTCATTTCATTTCATTTATTGTAGTGATTAGTGTTGGAGAAAAAAAAGAAGGAAAAAAACCTCGATATATCTTAAATGTGCCAATCAAAACATATCAATTTCAGTTAGTACACACAAGATGTAGAATACTGTATTAAGACTCACTGGTACCCCTGTTATGCATGTTGATAAACACTTGGATTGGTACAACATGGGAAATAGCAATTTGGTTGGCATTAGAAATTGTGGTCGTTATATGTATTGCTACTGCAATTCGGTTGCTAGATCTTTGATGTATTATGTGATTGATGCCTTCTAGGCTTAAAAGAATTAGGAAAATAATAAGATTTTATGATGTTATAGTGGTAAGGTGAGGTGCATAAAACCAAGAATTACAAGACAAAGAAATCATATACTAAGTGAGTCATGTTAGTTGCAATGTCAAAAGGTCAGTGTAACTGGAAATGAGCAGAGATGCTATCGGCATTTAACTATAGATTTTAAGGGGAAGAGACCGGTGAAAGGTTGTTCTTCATATTGAAAGGCAAGGAAATCAATGTTGAAGGTCTAAGTTTGTGCTGATGGAACTTGTGATGAAGTTTTAATGAATATAACAAAGAAAAGAAGCAGATGTCAAATTAGATAATTTTAACAGAGAAGTATCTACAAGCACAAGGCATGAGGCCATGAAATCACATACTTATACAGTTAGATCACATGACACAACAAGTGACTATCATAAACAAAACATGAAGTTGTGAAGTAGCACATGCCTGGCATTTGACAATTGACTAGGGCCATCTTAGACCATGCTATACTAATGCAACGAGGGCTGAAATTGAAACATATATTGTCTTTTTATTTTTATTTTTTGGAATGTACTTCTACTACAACTTATTGTCAAAGCTGTTCGTTTCTTTTATACATTTGAATTGAAGTAGTAGTGTTACTTGCTTCAAATACTTAAGAATGAGGCACTCTATTTAAAATGAATTGTCAAATAATAGTTTCGGTTTCTTACTGGAAGAAACATTGGGTCGTCCGATGTGTATGATGAATATATAGTTTGACTCAGTTGTGGTGCCAAAAGGAGAATTTTGTTATAATTCGCTAGATTACATGATGTCTTAGTTGGATCCTGATGGCAGGGAAAATTTTAGTTAGAAGCGATTCTATATTTGGTTAATTTATCATATTGAATGTTATTGCTGCTTCCATATCCACGGGATGTGAAGAAGGAACTGTAACTTCTATGGCACTTAGCTCTCTGATTCAATTTGAAATAGCTAGCAGAGGTTTTAGATAGTTGATTGCTAAACTATCAATTGACATTTTAAAGATTGATTTTTTTGTATTCAATTTTCTTTTTAAATCTTCAGCTAACATTATAAGTTATTGAATTCAAAGATACTAGATTAAGTGTTGACATTTAGTACTGTTTGGTAGAAAACATTGGCTTTTCTTCAGGAAGAAAATTTATTTTCACAGTTAAGACTTTCAGTAGTATCTATTTGAAACTTGAAACCTATGCAGCAAAAATTGAATCAAAATTTAAAAATTCTGAACATTTAGGCTGTAATTCTCTGCCATATTTTGCAATGTAACTTATTTTGCATTATAGCAACCAATGCGCATTGATTGAACCATATAACCAAGCAAAGTAGTGTTAGAAGGATCAAGGTTTAAATTGCATAAATGTGGCAAATAACTTATCTATCAGACATGAGACATTAAATTAGATGCCTTCTACTTATATTCATAAATCACTAATCAATATAGTACATTCCTCTTTAGCTTTTCTTTTTTTATGTTTGTCAACTGATTTTCCATTTAGATATCTGTAATTTTCTGGCCAAATTAATCTATATGCCCTTCATTTTTACTATCTCATAAAGCATGGACTCAGTGTCCATTTATTTGTTTCTAGTTGTCATTGTTGGTCTCTTGCATTTCTGTTTTTTTGCCTGAAATAGACCAAAAAGTAAGTTACTGGTAGAGCTAGCATGTCAAACATATCCAAGCCCATAATAAATAAGAATCTATGCATTACTTCCTCTGGTATGTCAGGGCATATAGCTTCTTTATTAGACTGTAAGCGTGGAGCATCTTTTATAAACTAGTACTTTTTCTTTACTGCAGTTCACACATGTATCTTATTGTTCATGTAACATGTTTTAGGAGTGAATACCATTGGTACAAATGTAGATATGATAGTCCATTATGCTTTGTAAAGTTCCTTAATTTAGCTACTAATTGGATATGCTCTTGTTAGGTGTATCATTGTCTCCTCCAGTTCTGTTTTTGGTTTATGTGATCCAACAATTCATCATCGGTGAATGGTTCAGTTGGACAGGGACTAATCTGATGCTGTTGCTCTAACTTTTGATAAAATCTAGGTGAACTTTGGTCTGGCACTGAAGGTGGAGTCATAAAAGCCTGGTCTTGTAATGCCATCTATAAGTGTTTCACTCTTAGGAAGGATGAAAGACATATGGCTTCTCTTTTAATTGAAAGATCTTCTGTTGACCTCCGAAGCCTGGTAACTGTTGGAGGAGTGTGTTCCTTGCCTACTGCAGATATCAGATATTTACTGTCTGATAATTTCTCTTCAAAAGTTTGGAGCTCGAGCTGCCTTTTATTTGCACTTTGGTATAACTTTAATAGAATTTCTTGCAATTAGAAACCCAAAACAGTTGTTAGTTCACGAATGGTGCTCTTAATCCTGCAATTATTCACTCGCTTGACTTTGCAGGGATTCACATACAAAGGAACTTCTGAAAGTCTTCAACATAGATGGTCAGGTTGAGACTAGGTTTGACCCATTCCAAGTCCAAGATTCACATGAAGAGGGTGATGCCAAGATGAACTTTTTCTCTACCTCAAAAAAGGCTATTAGCTTCCTCCAGCGTTCACGACATGCACTTTTGGAAGCTGCTGATGCTGTTAAGAAAGCTGCAGTCAAGGGGGCATTTGGTGATGATTGTCGCAGAATGGAAGCATTAACAATATCTGTGGATGGAATGATCTGGACTGGATGTGCAAATGGTCTACTCATTCAGTGGGATGGATATGGCCATCGATTACGTGAAGTTCAACATCATTCATCTTCCATTCAGTGTCTTTGTACCTTTGGAACAAGATTGTGGGTTGGCTATATGGATGGCATGATGCAGGTGATGAATCTTGAGGGAAAATTGCTTGGAGGATGGATTGCTCATAGTAGCCCAATAATAAACATGGCCGTTGTGGGTCCTTATATCTTTACATTGGCTAATCATGGTGGCATTCGTGGATGGTATGTGACATCTCCAGGACCTCTTGACAGTGTACTGCAATTGGAGCTAACTAATAATAATGCATCATATACAAGACTAGCGAACCTTAGAATTTTGGCTGGTAGTTGGAATGTTGGACAAGAAAGAGCATATAATGATTCACTTATGAGTTGGCTTGGTAGTGCAACACCAGAAGTTGGACTCATTGTTGTTGGGTTGCAGGAGGTGGAAATGGGTGCTGGGTTTCTTGCAATGGCTGCGGCAAAAGAAACTGTAAGAGTGAAACTGTCAATCATTTATTGATAGTCCACTGAGTTTTCTGATTTTATAATAGATACAAAAGCCTTGGTAATATACTGATTGTCAACTGTTGGGCTTTTATTCTCAACAGTACCTAGCCAATGGTAAATCTCTCTAGCGCCTTTCTCTTCATTCTCATGTGTCATTCATGTCTCTTCACCCCAATTCTTTGAGGTTATATCAACTCTTCACCCTGAGCTTTAAGCCCTCTCTTAGAGAAGTAAACTTCTCTATATGCTGAATTGTTTTCATAGTGTTGTTGATTTTTAGGATTCTTGATATTCTAATCATTTGTCATATCATTCTTTTGACAATTTTAGCAAAGTTCACCTGGCAAATTATGTTTGAGGTGCGTTCCATTTTTAACAACAAAAGATTCTAATGAAGTGCTACTAAGTTGAGAGCTGTTTCTCTTTTATCCATGCTCCAATCTGTTAACTGTATTGAATGTATGCACTAAAGGCTTAGAACATATCAAATAAAGTTGTATCGATGATTTTATACGCCGATGGCTTGCTCTTTTCTGGCTCCAATGGTTCATGCCATTGCCAGCATCAGAGGTAAGAGGGACACAGGAGGACTCCAATGTTAGCTGAATATATGCAGTTTATTACTGGGTTCTGTTGCTAGCCTACCTGTTAAAACATTTGATGATTGCATCATTCCCCTCAGTTTGCATAGTTAGTTTTTTTACTTCTTTAAAATAAATTGTGATATATTGTTTCTTGCACTATTTTGGTGCATTGTTGTTTACTAATTCATGGCAATACTAAATATGGTTTGCAAAGATATGATTGGCAAAGATATGTTTGGGATCCTTCTAAAAGTGAATTACTTGTCTTGAATTTTGTTTGAACAAGCATATCTTAGTTTTTAATTTTCATGTAGCTAGTTGAGTGCAGCATGTTAATCATGTGAAATACTATCTCAATGTGAGCATACTGAATTTAGGTAGGGCTTGAGGGTAGTGCTAATGGGCATTGGTGGCTGGATGCCATTGGAAAGGTCCTGGTTGAAGGAACTCTTTTTGAGCGCATTGGTTCCAGACAGCTTGCTGGGTTACTCATTGCTGTATGGTAATTTCCTTTCAGCTGAGCAGCTTAAGTTTTTCCTTTTTTTTATTTTCTTGGTTTCAAGTAAATCCCAGACAGAGGCTATGTTTATTTTGTAGATCACAATATTATACACCTTTTTCTCAGGGCTAGAAAGAGTCTTAGGCCATTTATTGGTGATGTTGATGCAGCAGCTGTACCATGTGGCTTTGGGCATGCAATTGGAAACAAGGTACTTTCTTGAGAAAGATCATTTCTTGTAATGAAATTATAAAATCTTCTGCTTTATTCGGAAGGAAGTTGTTGAATCAAAATTGATAGTATATAAGAAAATTATTGTCAAGTGTAATGAAAAAACCTTTTCTAAAACAAACTTGCTGACTTAATCATTCTGAACGAATAATTCATAACAATACCTGATGCTCCCAAATTTTCGAAAAGGAAGAATGAGGTTTCTAACAATCAAGGTTTTAGATTTCTACCATACCAGTCAGTATGGTTACTGGTCTAAACAAGTACCAATATCAGAACATACAGCTTGATATTGGTACAATATCATTTATTTTAATTTGTATCAAATATTAAATGATATAGAGTGATACAAATCTTATTCAATAATGTCAGGCAGTACAAGTCAGTATACTTGGTATGCCAGTACTATACCAGTCTGTTAGGTTATCGAAATTGATATCAGATCAAGATTTGAATGCTTGCCAACAATCATACTGCATTTAGAGATTTTGGAAGTGCTAGATGTTTACTTTTGCTATTGCCAAGCTGAGACAAATAAAAAAAGAACTCTGTTCCCTGAGTTTTCTTTAGTGGCTGATCCCAATCTGAATTCTGATTTTAATGTACACATCTGATGCATATGCTTTTGCAGAAAGTAATCTAGGTTGTAATTATTACTTAAATCCTGATGTCTGTTGATAGTGATAAGGTTGGACTCGTCAAAAGCACAGCAGATAAGGTTTTGTTTGATGCTGTCTGTACCAACGTTAACATTATTTTAGTTAGGTTATTGAAGTCGGTTTTGTGTTGCATCAGGTTCATTATTTGTTTCTCTATTGGCATGATAGAAGTTTTTCATTTTATATGCATGTGACCTTTTATTCCTTTCCTGGAAAGGGGAGGAACGATACAAGAGTTGGTAGGTTTGGTAAACAGAAGACTAAAATTATCAATGACTTGTCTTTCCCATCTTTTACCAGGATGACTTTAAAATGGAATCCTCAAGATTGTAAGGAGTAAGGATGATTAACAGTGCATTTATTGCAAAGTAAACAAGTCAAAAGGGTGGAAAACATAAAACACATTTCAAATAAAAACAGAAACAAAAAGTTCGATTCATTATTTTCATATAAACCTAGGCACCATCCATCATTTGGATAAATTGTCCAAGTGGTATATCACAGATTATTGGAACCTCTTGTAGAACTTAAGCAGATTGGATGTCGTTTTTTCTTTGGTGTCACATTTACTTGAATGGGAACTCCTTTTTTCTCATGAAACTGTTTAATGTACCATCTAATCTTCTGGTTTTTTAACCAACAACTTTGAGATGCTTATAGCACAAATAACAGTAAGAATGTACAGTTTGTTCTTTACTTTACCTTATTTTCTCTTTTTAACACAATAATTCATATGGACTTAATTTTCCTAATGTATGGAGTGTAATCTCTATACATTGTTGTAATTTTGTTTTGGCAGTAAATTTTTTTCTTTGTTATGGTCATTCTTTTTTGAGTTAAAGAGGCTTTGCCTTTGAATGAATTGATATATATTTTTTACAGAGATTGTGGCATGTTATAGACTAATTTTTTTAAAGTACTTCTAAAATCTTTTGGTCATTGTCTTTCAAATACTGTCCTTTGTGATCTAAAGCTTTACTTGTATGCTCTAGTCTCTTTCACAATAATATTTTTCTATATCTCAAGCTTTAGGTTATAGGCTGGTATAACTAATGTGTTAAAAATTGCTGACAGGGAGCTGTAGCTTTGAGGATGAGAATCTATGATCAGAAAATATGCTTTATTAACTGTCATTTCGCTGCACATTTGGAAGCACTGAATCGGCGGAATGCTGATTTTGACCACGTCTTCTGGACTATGACTTTCAGCCCATCTTCAAATGGACATAATACTGCTGCAGGTTTTGTATCAATGCTTGTCATATCATGGTTGTTCTTGCTTATTGGCGGGTCTACAATAGTTTGTCTGAGCAGCGGCAGTTGTAGCTGAATGTTATCGCTTGGTACAACTAACTCTAATGTTTAATCTTTTCCATACAGCTGGTGCTTCTTCTGTTTATCCGCATCGTGGAGGAAATGTATGTAATGGCATATTTGTCATATACTTCTATTTTCAATTTAGATTCTGGTGTTAATATCATAGAGAAGCCATAACCTTGGTATTTCAGGCCAATATCGATAGAACACCTGAGTTATCAGAAGCGGATATGGTTGTATTTCTTGGTGATCTCAACTATAGGCTTCAAGGCATCACATATGAAGAAGCAAGATACCTCATCTCTCAAAGACACTTGGAATTGCTTACAGAAAAGGATCAGCTTCGAGCTGAAATGAAGGCAGGAAGAATTTTTCAAGGATTTCGGGAAGGAGTCATCAAGTTCCCTCCAACGTATAAATTTGAAAAACACCTAACAGGCCTATCAGGTATGCTGCCAAATTATCATGTGGTAAAATTTTAGGCCCAATATACAGGTAATTGCAACTTATGCAGGAAGAAAATCCTAACCAGAAGTTCGATGAGTTAACTGGAAAGCGGCTGTGAGATCTTTTTGTCCCTCATATAGCGTTGATGCTGAAGCTAAAATTAGTCAATCTTTTGTAGGATATGATTCCAGCGAAAAGAAGCGTATTCCTGCTTGGTGCGACAGGATATTGTATCGTGACAGCTGTTGTGATTCAAGAATTGAATGTTCATTAGCTTGCCCTGTGGTTTCTTCTATTTGCATGTAAGTTGTTTTCCTAAAATATCTCTAGAATAAGTTTTGTGCATAAGTTAATATCACGGCTTCATGACTTAAACATCTCCACTTCATCAGGTATGATTCTTGCATGGATGTGACAGGAAGTGATCACAAACCTGTCAAGTGCATATTCAATGTTGATATTGCACATGTAGATGAATTGACTAGGAGGCAAGAGTTTGGAGAAATAGTTTTTTCCAATGAACAAGTAAGGAGGTTGATAGACGATTTTGGCAATGTTCCAGAAACTACTTTTAGCAGCAACAACATAACCCTGCAAGACAATGACATCACTGTCCTGAGAATAACTAACAAATGCAGAAGAGATGGAGCTGTCTTTCAATTCTTTTGCGGAAGTCAGTCCGCTGTCAAGGAGAGTGAACAAGCATCTGAGCATAGTTCAAGAGATCCCTTTGGCTTTCCTAATTGGCTAGAGGTTAGTTACCTTGTGCTCCGACCTTAAAGTTCATTTCTGAGTTTGTAGTCCTCTATTACATATGTGTTTCCGATCATTGTTGTTAACATGGACTTAGCAGACGTTAGCATATTGATAGATGCGAATAATTTGAAATTTGAAAGAAGCAGGAAGATGCAAGAATGTTTTCAGAGAAGTACGGATGCATCAAGGAGCAACACATTATACATATTTGCATGGCATATACTGTTTGACACTTTTGCTTACATTTTGTCATTTATGTTCAAAAGCATTTTGAGCACCAAAGAGATTTAAGTACCCTCTTCAAGTTTCTTGTTAGACATAAAAAGGTGAAGTATTAAATAGTAGATGATCATAGATGCCCTTGAGGTCAGATACCATCATTGATCTTGCAGTATGGCATTGGACATTTTGCCCTCTATCTGAATTACCCAGCCTGAATTAAATGATGTAATTCTTATTTTGTTAGGATGTTGTCCTTGAAATGATTCATTATGTTATAGCCTCTGAAAGGAATTTATGAGGGTAAAAGGCTTGTGGCGATTCAGTTCCCACATCAAAATGTAGTACTAAGTCTCTATCAGGTTAATCATTATGATGGAGATAAATTTCCTAAAGGATGATTTAGATTTTCTAAAGAAAGAATTAGATAAATTTCCTGAAGGAAGATTTAAATAAATGAACAATGACATCATCCGAACCAAAATGCAATTCCATATCACAGGTGTTACATGGTCAAAGGACACGAAAATGGTACTTAATGAACTTAAACCATGCAGCTGAAGTATCATTTGTGTTGGCTTTATGTGACTTATATATAGACAGATACTCAATAAAATTTTTATTGCTGATCACGTAATACTTTTAGTGGATAATAAGTTTGTTGTAATCTTAAGAAAGCATGGAAAATAAAAACAATAAGAGCACATGTTAAGAAAGGTAAACTATATATTTTTTTGTTTAAGCAACTTTCTTCACATTGACAAACCCTGATGGCTAGGCACAAGAGAAAACGGTATGATCCAACATTTCTTAGAGTAAGAAAGTCTATACATTCTGTTTGTGAAAGTCGATACATTCTGATCTAATTTAGATATATCTGCTGCCAGCAATTTACTTTATTTTGATAGCATATTTCAATCATCAAAATTTTGCCAGTATCTGATGGGGGAAAGGACTGGATAATACATACACCATTATCTTAGAGTGTCTCTGGTCCCTTGAGTAGTAATGCAGTTATCTGTGAGATTAAAAGTGACACTAAACAAGATCTGAATCATTTACCATAATTTATTTGAAAGGATTTATGGATGATGATGAATACATTGACGGTGGTCTTTGAACTCTTCATTCGTTCTTGTAGTTGAGGTTTGTATATTATGATGTGATGTTTATTCTTATTGTTTTCTGTAGGTCACTCCCAGGACAGGGATAATCAAGCCTGGCAAAACTATACAAGTGTCTATGTGGCATCAAAATATTGTTACTGTCGATGAGTTCACTGGCAGAAGTCACAAAACACAACTAAACGACGATTCCAGTGACAAAGTAGCGGTACTGAAAGTTAGAATCACAGGCAACTATCCATCCGAGAGTAAAAGTTACGAGATCCATGTGTCTCACTGCTCATCCAATAATCGGTATGTGGAATCTAGAGGTGTCTCCAGATGGTCTCCACCGAATCTTATTTAAAGACCGGACAGATGTTTGGAACATTAAGATCACTACATGTTCTTGGTCCAAACCAACCGCCAACACATCTGGAGGCCCTTGAATATTTGTTCATAAATACATGTATAAAAAAAGAAGAAGAAAAACATCATATCATCCTTTACAAAATTTTCTGTTCCTAGCGGCAGAAGAAGAATTACCCAGCTATTTGTTCTGCTCATCGTCAGATGGTGCTCCAGCTATTTGTTCTGCTCATCGTCAGATGGTGCTTTGGGAGATCTCGGTGACAATAGTCATCGATAGAGATTACACCTTTTGGACTGTGTTTTTAAGCTTCTTGTTCATGACAAGGCAGGAGAGTGATTTGTGGCTTGTTCCTGAAACTTGGTGAGATGTGAACTTAAATCTAATTGTCAGCAATCATGTCTTGAGACATTAGCCAACGATTTCTTGGCGAGATGAGATTGTACCCCGCACTCATCTGGTAATTTTAAGTGGTTGCCATTTTTTCCTCCGTCAACCCAACCGTGTGGTTGAATGTGTTTTTTCCTGGCATTTTAAATTTGAGTTCATGTTAAAATTGAGTTCAACAACGACATTAATGCTTGTAATAAGCATATAACTTGCGGCATGATTGTACAGAGCCTCGAACGTCCCTTTCTTTTAGCTCGAGGCTGACGCAGACGCTACTGGTTATGTGTACAGTGATGGATCTGATACCTAAAGGTTTTCATCTCCAAGTCGAACGACATTTGAACTCAGTATTGTGGCATTTATCTAAAAATCTTTGGTTCAACTAAATCAAAACTTGGTATTTCTCTGCTTTATATTTACTTGAGAATCATGAATCAACAAAGTCAATGCAACAAGTTCAAAAGGAGGAAGATGAGGAGGCATACCAGTGCGGGCGACGAGCGTGCAGCTTGTCACGAGAAGCCACGTCGCGCGAGACCATCCGGTTTGGGCTTGCTCCATGTACCAATGGACGATTTGGACCAATAAAAACACATTGCAATCCATTTATGTATATATTTGATCATCCCAAGAAAAAAACATTACAAGTTGAGAAATCTGTAAGTACATGAAAGCAAACCAAAAAAACCCTCACCGCCTGCTGCTGCGGTTCTTGTTGATTTGGAGAATGATTAGCTTGTAATCATCCAAACAGTACGGAGAGACCATGTATTGTGATCATCAACACTATAACAAAGAAATATATATGTATGAGAAGAAAATTTACTAGGAGATGGCTCCCTGCCTCAGCCATTTCGTGGCTGACCACTTCTCCCCTTTCACGATCGGGCATGCTCCATGGAGGCTGTTGGGATCCGACTGCCCATCAAGTCCCTGAATAGAATAATTCTCATCTCAGCATCATAATCATACAGTGCAC
This sequence comes from Musa itinerans, assembly GCA_001649415.1. Classification (NCBI taxonomy): domain Eukaryota; kingdom Viridiplantae; phylum Streptophyta; class Magnoliopsida; order Zingiberales; family Musaceae; genus Musa; species Musa itinerans. The sequence goes on from LVTN01000006.1 coordinate 633,165, forward strand.
AAAAAAATGTTGTGAACTTTTTCTGTTCATCAGCAACTAACAAAACAGCAATCGAGATTCATGTTCTCATCATAGTATAGCCAAAAGACCCTAAAAGTCTCTCAGTAACATGGGATGGGATCACAGACCATGCTCCAGAAAAGGATTGCGTCCCCTTTTCTCGGTTTCATACATAGCCCCTTCACCTTATTCCCTCCGCAGCTGCATTCGCCGGACCCAGCCTGAAGACATGAAAGAATCGAAAGACTTTGGTAAACGTGAAAAATTTAAGACGGTAACAAATATGGATGGATTCACCAAGAGACAGAGAGATAGAGAGAGAACTAGTTCAGATTTTTACAGCACATGCACTATAGACAGCATTGCTTGGGTGAAGCCTTGAATCAAAGGAGCCAAAGAACTAGCAAAGTAATCAGATGGAGGTAACAAGCATAGGTAGATAACAGGTCAACAGGAGGAGGTAACAAAAGAAAGATCATGCAAAAATGGACACCTCAAGCTTTTGAACTTGGAATTGCAGCTCATCAAGCTTAGGTTGTTTGACGATAGATTATCAAGCTGAGTGGCTCATATGTCACTTGCTGGATCTCCATTGCAGGAGCCCCATCTAATGATTTGGCACAGTATCAGACATCAACATATTTGCCAGTACATACTATAATATGCAGGGAGGGAGCTAGAACGTTGCTAGACATGCATAATCAGTAGCATACATTCATCTTCGTATATAATAACAAGTACCGAAAATACATAATCCGATTCTGAAAGAACCAAGTGACAGTCAAACATTGAATGGGTAAAATCAGGAAAGGAAAGGCAAATGAATAATGCACTACCAAATATACTTTTGGAGATGCATGCAAACTAAAAGATTATGATAACAGAAGCACCATGAGGACTAACTACATAAATTACCATCGAATGAGCAAGAACACAATAAGGATCAAACAAGGGATGATATTAGGGAAAGAACATATACTAATAAAAAAAGAGAAAATAAAAGAATTTATGGCTACGTAACTAACTTTAATATTTGTTAATACTATAGAAACCTAGTCACATCCACCTTCCGATTTTGCACATATAAATGATATGCACCATCCTTGTCCTCGCGCAAACCGAGACCTGTAATGTTATATGAACGTTTTCATATCCAAAAGCCGGAACAAGGATGATCTAGTCAAATAATTCCAGAATGGATCGAGCATCCTGCACTTCCACTGATTCCTATTCATGCTAAATCTTTCCAGTTTTAGGATGTCCTTAATTTCTTATGGAAATGTGAATCTAGGTCATTTGGTAGAGGGAATTTGATTAAGGCAACTAACAATTGTTTTTAAGCCCACATTATACCGACCATCAGAAAATAGCAACTAAGCACAAAATAAGTGTCTAAAACTTCATTTATATTTCAGAAGCTGCTTCTTTGCTAAGCCTGTCATGCAAATGAACCACATGTTAACTGCATAAAAGGAAAGATTATAGCATGTCAACTGATGAATATTACAGAATAACCATTAAAAAAATCTTTCTTTGGAGGAGCAAAGAACTTACGGAAGATATGTGGTGCAACTCTAATCTCATTCTAAGCAAATAAATTCTAACAAAGTATCATCTTAAAATATTTCTGAGTGACTTCATTTGTAATAATTAAATAGTTATAGAAACGTCTAACTGTACCATATTCATCTATCCGATACATCATGCTAAATTTTAAATAGACTTGTGGTAGTTTCCTGAACAGCATGATTTGACTTGTAATGAAGATTTTTAATCAATAAAATAATCTACACCAGTACTATGAAGAATAAACTAACCTGGGGGAAAATTGTTTCACCACCTTCATCAACATCATTCAAGTACATGAGCATTGTTGCCACACGTTGCCCTCCATTCTTTAAGCTAAACTGCAATTAAAGGTTTAAACAATTTCAGGTACTTACTGGTGCATGAAAAGAATCAGGAAGCAGGTGAATGGAGGATAAAACTTACTGGGTCTGAAAAGTAATCATGATGTGGAGTGTAATATTGGTTAGTTTCGTACCTAAACAGAAGCAAGCTTTAGCTTCCTAGAAACATTAATGTTAAAGTTTGAGTCTAAAAATAGTACTTCAAAATTCCACCTCAGTACTTGAATAGCCTCTCCATTCTCTGTGGGGATTTGAGAAAAAACTGCAATCCGTTTTTCAATAGCCTGATACAGATGGCAAACAAATAGAGCAACTATGAAAATGAAAAATAAAAAAATTGACATTAATCAATTGGCAAACAAGGCAAACTAAGATATGGACCTAAATATTATCTTTTTCTTGGGCAATTATGCAAATGCAAGTAGCTAGGCAAAAATGCAATAATCTTGGTTTCTGATGGTTTCCTATATAGTGATACATACTGTTTCTGATGATGTAAATTAGTTTTTGCGATCATCTTCTTAGCAGGCTAAAGTGCATAATTTTGTAAAAAAGTTTGGTTGCAACAAGTTTCAACATCAGCTATTATGATGGTGATTAGCGTGTTGAATTACAGATTTTTCTTAGCAATCTTTAATGGAACAAAAAACACTCTCAATCATGAGAATTGTGATGCTTGCTAAAATCAAATCAAAGGTTTTATTAAGATCCTCTATCCAGATTTTAATGAAAAAAATTCATTGTTTTCAAATCAAGTACTTGCACAACCCTATTCCTGCACAGTTCTAAACTCTATAGTTAGCTTCCTAGTGAACATTAGTGCCTATAAATTATACCAAGAAACTTAAGCAGATTGCTTCAACACCATTTAAAATGACCCTACATATCCTTGATGTTAGATACTGGGAGAAAAGGTGGGAGGTTGGTAATTTTGAGCTATCAGCTGAAAAAATAACAGCCTTATTTATAAAAACATAAAATAGAGAAAAACCAACTTAACTCTATGCTCTATAATGAACAGTGATTAGTGACCAAAAATGATATTTGTCACTAGATCTAAGACCCAAGAAAAGAAAGACACATATTATTAAAAAAAATTAATATTCCATAACTCTCTATGGAAGTAGAATTAAAGAAGCATCCAAAACCAACCTTTATTATTGGGAGTTGTCTGTCTTTGGAGCTTAAAAACATGCCAGAACTTGTACGGACTTTGCTTTTAATGCTCTGGAGAAAATATCATGAAAATATGTTATTAAGCAATAAGAAGTCTGTCAAATTGATTCGTAGAAGGCAGATAAACCTAGTTATAGAACTTGCTTATCATGTTTGGAAAAACACAAACAAAATGCATATCCACTTTGGTCTATGCAGGCAAACATGCTATACAATGAATTTCTATGGTGGTCCAGCTTCTAAGATTTCTTAAAATCAAAACTAGCTTGTGCTGGTTATGAATGATCTAATTTCGGTACGCAGACTACCAAACTAAACTAACACTTTGCTTTCAGTACAACAACAATCATCTGTAACGTCAATTATCAAATCAATATATATATATATATATATATAGACACACACTCCACACAGATGATACTTCAAGTCAATGCCCAAAGAGGCAATTCTATCAGGGAAGAAAAGCTTCCCCTTGTGCAACCATACATACTCCTACATACACAAATTAATTTTATTTACCTAAAAAACAACAGACTAACAAAATTTGCAAAACTAGAATGCTACAATTCTTCAAAAGGTTGTAGTTACAAAATACAAGACAATTAAACTTGATCATAAGGTACAAGAAGAAATAGATGGAAACATAAAAAGACATCACTAAAAACTAAGTTATAATTTAGATGTTCCTAATTTAACTAAGGATTTTTTTTTTCCAAAGCTCAATGGTAGAAAAAATCCATGCAGGTGAACCCAAATAACTGAATCATTGCAGCTTCTCATTGTTATTTTTAGAATGTGCTTAAGAGCTGCACTGTATCCAATCAAGTGATTTCTAATTAGAAAACAATGAAGATCCAATATCTCAGTGGTGACTTCTACAAAAACCAAGAATTAAGCAGTAGTCATGTAATTGCATATGCCCTTGCTTATGCAGTGAACCACATAATCTGCACTGCATTGCCAATAGTGGAGCCAATAGGAGTATAGTTAAATATGAAGAAAAAAAACAAATAAAGTATGATGTTCAATATAAGTATTGAAATAGCAAACTTGCCTCCCCTGTTTTAGGATCTACCACTGTTGATATCTCAAGATGAGGCTTAGCAATTGACTTAAGATAATCACACTCCTGCACAGAAAGAAGACTCTTTTAATCTTACTATGACAAAAAAAAAATTAATGAACTGTACTCATCAAACACTGTGAAAGCTACTTACAATTGAATATAGCAATTTTAAAAAATTAACTAAAATGGGCATTGTCACCAAAGAAATGAGGGACATCCTAGATCCTAACATAGCAAATGACACTAGCAAACGGAGAAGAATATTTTAATAGGTTAAGGTTAATTATCAACAGAAAATACTCTTACCTCCGTGCTTAAGAAATTATGGAAAAGAATAATTCGTGGTGACCAGCTGAGAAATTCAGGTTTTACCTAATTCAACCAAAAGAATAAGTATATATAAAAGGGTAACATTAACCATCAGGATGGTAAATAGACTTTTTTTTCCTTACCAAAAGAAAAACAGATATTAGAATGTAATATGAAAGAGCAACGATGATGTTGAGATGTAAAGATCATTGAGATAAAAGGTTCAAACTCTACATATGCTACTCTGTAAATAATACATCAGTGAATGATCAAATACATACAAACTGTCGTGTATGAGAAAAGCTACTAAGTGAGAAGGTCAAATGAGTTCAGGACTATACAAATCCAAGGCGAAGCAAAGCAGACTCTTTGTCATTTTCCCAATGATTATTAGTACCTGCAAGCAAAAGCTTTAGGTAACCATTTATTGCATATTTTCGACAACAAACATTCATAATAATCATCAGAGAAGCATATCATTGGTACCATGACCTACTTATGTAACAGCATGGCAAATACAAAAGCAACAAAATCAGATTGTACATGCAATAACCTGTTAGTATGGCTGGGATATTTTACCAGATGCTAAAAGATTATAACTTAAAACAATCAAATAAAATCAGAGGCACAACAACAACAGAAGACCTTTCTACCTCAACCATTCCAAACAGTTGGCCAACCAGCTTCTTTTACAAGATCTGTTTGGTTTCCTTTGTCCTGCATCAATTATTTGAATTCACCATCCTTAATTGCTGGCACTATATGATATTTAAGTACATCATAAATTATGATAATGGTACCAGGTAATGGACAACTGTCATTAGATTCTTAACCGCTAAATCAAGACCACTGTCATTCAATAAAATAAAAAGGTAGGGGTTGACAGTAGACAGAGAGGAAGCACATGGCCAGATCTAGGCATCTAGCATGCAATGGGGCAGAGATCAACAGAAAAGGCAACAAGCAATGTGAAGAATGGAGATAAGAGAGACTGATTGATAAAATAGGAACTAATAATCAGTGCAGCATCTGCTGGTCGATAACATCTCAGCCTTTTGACAGCTTCAACTTGAAAATAAGATCCAACCACCAGATTCAGTAAGTTTTCACAAACTCTTGAACAGCATACGAGTGCAGAATATGTGAGCCATCATCCACATATTGCTGCGAGCTTGGGACATCACCATCAAGGATCTGGAACCCAAGTTGAACAGTCGAAACTCTGTGACACTAATATTATCATCAACTTATGATACTCTGAAATATTATAAACATTTTTTTATTTTCCCATTTTATATTATATATGTTAATAATTCATCTCAACTACACCAACCTTCTAGATATATTTTGCCTACTATCCAAAATTTTGTCCCATTTAGATGCTCATGAACTTATAAAAACCAATTCCTTACAGTTTTGTATTTAATTTGCATGGGCCACTGATGACATAATGCGTCAAAAAGACCACTCTACTTAATAATTTCATAATCATTAGCAATATTGTTGCTTCTTGCTTGATAAGTGATCTCTATTTTCATCTACCACCATTTAAATATTACATATTTAAATCAACAAATACAAGCATGTCAAATGAATGGAGCCATCCAGTTTCCATATACTTGCCTTTGTTGCCAATGATAAGATCATTACCAAACATATATTAATTTTTAAATGTAGAATAAGAGACACATTCTAAAGCATGCAAATGAAAACAACATAAGGATACAAAATGATAGTGATATGCATATTTAGCAATTCCTAGATTAGAATGTCATAAATAAAGAAATCACACATGTGAATATGGAAATATAAGTTATTTCATTTACATTCAGGTACCGTTCTGAGTTGTAAGACGTCCTAAATTGTATTTTGAGCATCCCAAATTTGACTAGATCTTGTAACAAAAGATGCTCTGCCTAGAAGAAACATATATGTAAAAATCACATAAGATAAAAGTTGGAAAAAAAATCCTAGATTACAATCACTGGAGTCCAATGTTCAACAAAACAACCATCCCTCTCTTAATTAAATGGTCATCATTCATCATAGGAAAAAACTCCTCCCCAAGAATAATCTACCAAGTTTCCAACAGGTATTTGACTTCTAATAGCTTACAAAAAAATATTAAACCAAGAAACTGAGAGAGGACATCAATATGAGCCAAAAACAGCAAGGTACAAACAACACACACCATCCACAAGAACAATTGTAACTAAATCCACTTTTCTATAAAGCTTATGCATGACTATAACTTGCAATGAAATTTTCAATGATCAAGGTAAAAATGGTCGGTGCTTGACTACATCTCATAAACGATGTGTACAAGATGCATTTCAAATCATCATCATAAGGCAATATGCAATATTAGTTCTGTTCATTGTTTAAAATACCAGTCAGACTGGCATGTGGCATTTAGTATTGATTAGTCTGACTAAGAACTGATAATGGATCAATAACCTCACTAACACTCAGTATACCACTATTTTCTTTTTAGTGATATCAAGTGGTATACATTGGTACATTGCTCGGTATCTCGGTCCCAAAACAGTCTGACCAGTTGCCATAATTGATATGATAAAGGTATTGAAGACCTTTGTTATGTTATACAAAAGAGCCACTACAACATTAATATTCATGCCAAATGGAGACATGACTACTTGCATAAGTTGAGAGCAGTTCAAGAAATATTAATTTAATATGAGAAGTGCAAAAACTAAGCAATGACAATGGATAATATCAGCTAATACTTAACAGCAGGAACATAGTAAACCCTAGATATGAAATGACTTGTACATAATTTATTAAAGAGGATAGCATGACTAGTATATAATTTATTAATGTGGATAGTAAAGTATTTATTACAAAATAAGTTATCATATTATTTAACGATTGTCAATATTCAAGACGCCTATTTTTTGTTTAAACATTTAGTGTAAGAACTAGAAGAACTAAACACGCAAATTGGATTTAAGGTTCATCGAAAAATTAGGAAGTGATACCAGAAAACTCCTCCAACCGCCAGATAAATGCCAACTGAAACAGAAGGCCTGCAAGAATCATCCATTGTTAACTTATACATCAATTCTTAAAAATTGTATAACCACAGCCATCACCGGTTAGCAAGAAAACAAAGATGATTCACATTGAAAATCACATAATAGGCTGCCTTGACCAGTTAAGCATCTATGAGAGTACCAGCTTTTCTAAATTTTATTTTGTAATGGAAATACATATATAATCTAGGAAATGTGTTGGGAAAACACATACTCATGAAGTGAACTTACATGGATAGGTTAAGTAACAAAGAAAACAATTGGGATACTCAATTAGAATGATGTCAATGGGAGCATAACACGTTCAAGAAGGAAAGAGCTCAGCAGAGATAAAAATGATGAAGAGCTTGCACATCCTTGGCTATACAGCCTGAAACGAATTATCTTAATAAAAAAATTGCAAAAAAGAAAAGGTAAACCACCATGAGATATTAAAAAGTTGGTATATGCAGCGACATATTTAAAGGGAGTCAAATGAACCACTTCATATTATCAATATGTTGCCTCATACAGGAATCTGTGGTCCACGTAGTCTTCCATGGCTAAGTGAAGATGAAGACCCAGAGGCTGCAAACAGAACTGCATGGGCTACTTCCCTCGGACCTTTTTCTAATCTAATCATCTCATCAGAATACATTGACCAAATATGGAATGCCCCCAAATGCTTAAACGAGTTCTTAGTATAAGCATGGCCTTCCTGTATATCTAACATTAAAGTTGACAGTGCATTTAAATTTATCAAACAATGTTAATCTCCAGAAAAGTAATAAGAAGAACATGTGCCACCATCTTGTTCACATATTCGTTTTCATAATTATGCCATGAAGTACCCATGCCAGACATGATTCTCTAGGCACGTTAAAGATTATTATCAGCTAGTAGGAAATCCATATTTTACTCACCCGGTGTTTTCAAAAGGTGCTTGGGCGCTCGCCTAGGCGCTTGAGTGAGACGAGGCTCGAGCACCTAAGCAAAACCTTTGGGCAAGGCGTTTTGATGAAACGCCGCTCGGGCGCTCACCTGAGCCCAGGCGTCGAGCACCTCGGGTGAGCACCCGACTAAAGATGGGTTTGGGTACATGCCTGGTTCGATTAAACAAGCAAGTTGGTTAAATCGAACCAATTAATATGCCCTAACACAAAACCCACCCCCCCTCTCCATCATTGGAGTGAAACCCTACATCCGTAGCTTCCTCCATTATCATCACTTTTGTCCGCAGCTCTGTCCACCATTGTTGCCTTTGTCCGCAGCTTCCTCTATTGGTGCCCCTACGGCAGCAACTTTGTCCACCGCCCTCTCCTTCCCTCCCTTCATGGCTATCGATTACTCCTCTTTTTAGTTCATTCTTTCTCATTTCGATTAACTTGTTGCACCATATTAAGGTGACACTATTTCTTTGTTAGGAGTTAGAACTATTTAGCACTATATTGAAAATATTGTTTAGTATAGGTTTCAATCGTAATATATATTTTTAAAATTTTAATATTCTAAAGTGCCTCGCTTTGCTCGGGCGGGCACCTAGCACCTTGGACGTTTTGGGACCTTAGTGTCTTTTGGTGCCTAACGTTTTTAAAAACATTGTACTCACATAATTACAGATAAAGTCATTACTCAATGGATAATTACGTAAAAGTATGACAAACTAAAACCATTAAATCCTTCAGCATGTTGAAATTGATAGAGACTTGATGCCAAAGAAAAATTGTCAATAGGTGACCAAATAAGGTATGACACATTCCAATAATAAAAACTTTTAGACCATAGAGCCACATGTATACTACTATTTCTGATATATTAACTACTATCACTTTCTACGAGCTCATGAATAGAAAGTGGAGTAGTGCTTCAAAGTATTATGCCAACCAATATACACGTGTCACAAATATTCTCTGGATGTGGGACCACACTAAAATGCAATGCAGCAACATCTACACGTCTTTATGCACATATCTCTTAAACTATACACAAACAACTAAAATTTCAGGTTCCTATCATATCATGAAACACAAGTAAAGAAACTCCAAAGAACATAAGATAAGCAATTGAATAGTAAAGAGCGGGGTGGACAGTATAGAAAAAGGTACAAGAACAAGAATGGATATCAAGGTGCACAAAAATGATAAACTGATGCTTAAATAAAAATAGATCAATCGATAATCAAGACCAAGGAATGAAGTCCATGGAAAAATAAACCGCATGGATGGAGTTTATTCCAAAAGTAAACGAACAACGGGGTAAATTTTATGCTACAGTTGAAAAGACAATCTCTTCAATACCAATAAATCTCTTTCCTAATTTTATGCATGGACAGTCATAGTACTTTTGCCATCACAAATAAAATGCCAAGATTGACGATGAATCAGCTTTTTTCTTTGTCCCAAACCAAACAGTAATCTATTTAAATCAAACCAGAAGGACAGGAGTTCTCCTCTCTGTCAGAGGTCAACATCATACAGGAATCAACTGGAAAGTCTCCTTTCCACAAAAAAGGACTGCGTGAAGATGTAGCAAACTTGGCCATCCAGTCAGCTGCCTTGTTTGCCTCCCTAAATACATGCTGTACTCTCACAGCATCAGGAAAACTCAAAAGGAACCTTATATCTCTGTAAACACTTGCAAACTGCCAAGAGGGCTCCTTCTTGCATTGAAACACATCGATAAACAATATAGCATCACTCTCAACTTCAAGGAACTTGATTCCTTCATCAATGGCAACTTGTAAGCCCTCTTGGTGGTGTAACGATGAATCAGCTTTCATTCTAAGCGTTCTTGGTGGTGATTCGATCAACTACGCTACCTTAATGGCATATCTTGAAAGGTGGCCGTCTTTCCAAAGAAACTAATCCCCACGGATCCACGAATGACAACACTACCCAACCCACAATCTCTCAAGCCCTAAAGAAGCAAACGCAAGCATTATCACACCCTTCTCACTTGATCTTCTTACGAGAACAACAACCAACCAACCAACCAGCCTTCAAGCCCTAGAAGAAGGAATGGCAAGCAACACCAAACCCAAAAAAGAAAGGCGAGAAAGTAACCGCGAGCATTACCAAACCCGAGGAGGGATCGGGACCAACCTATCGCCATTCCGACGGCGACGAAGGCGATGAAGGGGAGGACGTACTTGGATCGAGCCATGATGCCTCGGCTGTTCCCCGCGATTGGTTCTCGAGTTTGGTGGAGAGCTTCGACTCGGGAGTCCGCCGCTGGTTTTCATCTCTCTGTGGGAGCGAAGACTCAAAAGATTCGAAGCATTTGGACGGGGGATTCAAATATCTATTTATAATAGTTTAGAATTAATATCACTTAAATAAAAATAAAATATTAATTTATTATTATATTTTAATCATCACAATAAAAATATTATAAAACGTATTAAAAACATTATGAATGATTTAAATAAATTCATAATCTCGATCAAATCAATTATAAACTTAAAAATAGATATCATCATAATAATCTATAAGCAATGATAACAAAAAATATAATAATATCACTTATAATGTTTAACACTATAAATACTATTAAAAATTATAAATAAACCAAATGAAATACTATAACAATTTAAAATTGATAAAACATGAGCGAAAAATTTTGACAAAAAAATAGGCGTATTTTAAATATTTTTCATATCAATGATACTATTTTGAAAAATAAAATAAAAGAGGGGTATCCTTTGGAAGATATAAAAATATGAGTATTTTCTAAGAAAAAATTATGATTTTTGAATTTGAAAATAGCATATTTATGCTTCTAAATTTTATTATACCAATGTATCCCTTTATATATTTACATTTTACATCCTCTCAAATATTTTAATTATTAGTGTATATCACTCATAATGTATCCCAAAACTTAAGTTTTGGGATCAACTGATCATTATGAGTCTCTATTTATCGAAAAATAATAATAAGAATATCAATATTTTGATTAGATGTATTGAAATACACACATGTTCAAAAGTAAACAATGACTTGGATCCAAGAAGACACGACGCACAATCTGATGAATGGCGTTGACTCTGGCTGCATCCTTATTCTCGCCTCTTCCCACCTCGATGCACTGCATTCATGGGTGAGACCGCCAATGCCGCGCCTTCTCAAACCCGTTCTTGTGGTACTGGTAGTCCTCGAAGGCCCTCCGGATCTCCGCTTGCGTGTTCATGACGAATGGCCCATGCTGCACCACCGGCTCCCCCAGCGGCTGCCCTCCTAGGAGGACAAACCTCAGGGGCCTCGCCGACGGGTTCCGGACGCTGAGACCGTCGCCCGGGCCGAGCACCAGCGCGTGGTGGCTCGTCGCTGCGGTCGCGTCCTCCGGGCCGCCGAATAGGCCCTCGCCCTCGATGATGTAGGCGAAGGCGTTCCAGGAGTCGGGGATGGGCTGGTCGACTCGGGCGCCGGGCTGCAGCGTGAAGTCGAGGTACATGGTGGGCGTCCTGGTGTAGACCGGCGAGCGGACGCCGAAGGACTCCCCGGCAATGATCCGGACGTCGACGCCGTCCTTCTCCACCCTGCTTATGTCCTTGCTCTGGAGCTCCTGGTACCTCGGCTCCATCCTTTGAGGACATCACAGTGTTAGCATCTCAGTGACTACCGATGAAGCGAACAAGGATTAGAGTTGGATTACATCTTGTCTTTGGAGGAGAGATTGATCCAAAGCTGCAATCCTTTGTTTTCTCCCTCTGCAGCGGGCATCTCTGAGTGAACAATCCCTCTGCCAGCAGTCATCCACTGAAGGAGGAGAAGAGGAAGAAGACAGACAAGATGCGTCAGAATGTGTAGATTAGAAATGATCTGCTCTGGAAATCACCTGTAGATCTCCAGCTCTGATGGTGCCCTTGTGGCCAGCGAAATCTTGGTGAGTGAAGGCTCCCTGGATGACATGGTTGCAGTCAATATCATATCACTTTCTATTTCTTTGGAGAGATAAGCATTTCCAGACAATTAGTCTATCGAGAGAATTACTACCTCCAGCATGTACGTGACCGTCTCAAAACCTGCAGACGAATCACCTCCAGGAGATGAGATCATAGGGAAAAAAAGGGTAGAAATCGAGAGTAAATTGAGATCGAATGAAGACAAGGTGAGACCTCTGTGAGGGTGATCTGGGAATCCGGCAGGAGCAGACACTGCGACACCACGAAAAGAAAGAGGTTGACAACCCATGACAGATCGATCACAGACAAGAAGAGGCGGAGAGAGGAAGTCAAACCTGTGAACTCATCCAACATGAGGAACGGATCCAGGCTTCTGAGTTCTGCCCTGGAGATCGATCCGGATCAGGAAACAAGCAGTGGCAGAGGGAGAAGAAGAGGAGTAAATGAATCAGGAATCATCATCACCTTCCGATGCTTCTCCGGACGGTGGCCCCGACTCCTTCCGGCTGCGACCTGGCGAGGACCTTCTTCACCACCTGCCGAGGCTTCTCAATCCTCGGGGTCTCGTGGTCTCCCATCTTCTTCTGGCTGCTGCTGGATTTGGCCTTGGAATCGAGGTCGTCGAACGAGGAGGAAGACCACAAGGCGAAGATGATGAGGTAGCAAGCGAAGAAGAAGATGGCTCGTTTGATTAGTGATGATGGAGATCTGAAGCGGAGGAGGCTGGAATTTATAGAAGCCATCTCATGATGATCTAAAGTGCATGCATTCGTAACGGCTACGCCTTCTCTTCTCTGCTCAGAGAAGCGAAGGCAACCTTGGTAAGAAGAAGAGGGCGAGGAAGCGATGGGGTGGGGTGCTGCGGCTGGCGGCGGCGTTGGACCGGCTCTGCGGTTACGTAAGCCTCATGTAAGCATGACGTAGAGCTCCTCCTATCACGTGTCCCACGTGCAAAGAATGATGGAAAATAAAATAATTTTATGTGCTTTATAACTATAATTAATACTTAATTATTTATATGGGATATATCATATCCCATCTCTTGGCATAAGCTTTATTAGGTTCATATTTCTTGATTGGTTGGTATAAATCGTAAATATTTCATCTTGACCAGAAGGCTCGAATTTGCTCTTCTATGATCTGATACATTCTTTTAGTCCAAATAATTCCATGATTGAGAATATTTGGAAGTATGATATCCAAAATCCATGTCCATTATTACGTAAATATTTTTGGCAGGAGCTTGAATGCCTTCATATGATTGACCATATTAAGGACCTTTTGCTTTAGGAGAAAATGGAGGATGAATCTCCTATCTATTAAGAGGAATTGATGAGTAATTATGATTCTGAAATATCAGGTCATAAAGGCCTCCTACTTCGAGAAGAGAATTTAAAGCAATTATAATTTTTACAATATCAAGTTATAAGGCCTTTTCTTGGATTGAGGAACAACAAAATTGAATTCTATATGTATATAATATCTAAAAACAAAAAAATTGAGATGGAAATTTGTGCTATTATTAAAACATATGAATAATATATACAATGGTAATATTAATTGAATTTATTTAATATGATTAAAGGCTTCTTCACTTTTCTTGGTTCTTATTTTAAATTAACATTTAAATTTTGGATCCATAAAATCCAATCAAACCCAAATTAGATTATCCCATAACACTTTCTTGACGTCATGACTGTAATTTGATGGCACATGTGATCAAATATTAATTTTATATTGTATACATGCAATTTTGAATGAATACATAGTAAATATAGTATTTTGAATGAATGAATATTTTTATAAAGAGAACTATTCATAACAAATGTATGCCTTATTTGGAAAAAAAAATTGCAGTTGTCGAGATCGATATAGATGTGCGAAAAGGACAGTTGTTATCTCTTTGGGTGAAAATATTATGGGTCGAAGGTAAAATATCTTTGTTCAAGCATTCGTTAAGGGGATTGATAGCGAGTGAGCATTCCTACAACATCTTACCCTCCTAACGTCAAAAATATTACGATGAGATGTCATGATCAACTTAGCATAGTCAAAACTAGTATACATAGAATTATCTAATTTACAATCAAGATGAAAATACTAAGTTAGTAACTTGAGATAGATGAGTGTGATGATAAGTGATAAAAAGAATATCATAAATGAGTAAAATATTCTATGAAATATAATTATCTCTAATGATCTCTTCCCGAGATAGCCTACAAATATTCTATAAAATATAATAATCTCTAATGATCTCTCATTTGACTTTTGTTTCATCCATAAGGGAGAGAGAGCCTCCAATGATCTCTCTTTGACTTTTTCATTTGAGGGAGAGATAACCTATAAATATTCTATGAAATATAATAATCTCTAACGACCTCTCTTTGAGTATTTCTGAACGTAACATAAGCTTTATATAATTAATATAAAACCTTTTGATGCAAAGATGAACGATAATACTAACAAAATCTACATTGACTAAACTAACATATCAAATTTGCTAAATAAGATTATGAATCCTCAATAAGTATAAATGTTTTAGGTATTAAAAATTATCAACCATCAAAATAGAGAAACTCTTCGATCCCAGTGAAACTATAAAATGCAAGCACATGGCTACTGCTTATGTGCTTATCACAAATTTACCAACATGAGATTGGTTGCATAATAATTATCCAATACTTCTCTAGCAAAGTCCTTTCTAATGCCTGGTAATAAAAAAAATGATAAACTATATTCCAATTTCCATGAAAAAAAAAAAAGATACTTTCAGATGTATAGAAAAAAGGAAGTCCATTTTTCATCATTCATATGCAACTAGACAAATGCTGTTAGAAAGCAATTATTTAGGCACCATTATAGAAACCCCAACCCCAATGTAAGATTTCATGTGGATTGAAAAAGAATTTTGTCACATTCTTCAGATCCTGTCAAAAACCGAGTTCCAGAATAACCAAAATTAAGTTCGGAATTTAAACTGATAATTTACCATTCATGCTAAACAAAATCTTGTTACTATGACTAATTTCCAACCAACACAAACGGGTGCTCAAACAAACTGATAAATCAAAATGTGCTAATATAAGTTTGCTTCAAGCTGGACAACTAAGCATCGGCTCACTCATCCTCCTGACTGCGCAACCTTGCTAGCTTGTTGGTAACAACAATGTCAAGTTGGGTGGCACGCTCAACGATCAACTTGCGCCTCCTTGTCGAAACATTGTGAGCAATTTCTGCACAGTAGGTCCTGAGAGAGAAATTAAGAAACACATTTTAAAACATGAATACATGTGACAACATGTTGACATGCTATATCAATATCTTGACTGAGGAATGAGCAATGTATAAAGAAGTCCACCTGTTGTGCATCATAAGCAACTCCAACTCGGAAACATTGTGAACCACAAACTTCTTGAATCCGTTGGGCAGGTAATGGCGTGTCTTCTTGTCAGAACCATACCCAATATTTGGCATCAAGGTACATCCTTTAAACTTTCTTCTCACACGAGAATCAATACCCTTGGGTCTCCGCCAATTTGGCTATCACCATAATATTCAAATCATGAAAAATCTGATCAGTTACAGCAAGCATATATTATGATTTAAAATAAGCAATCAGTAAAAGCAGTAAAGGAAAATAACTTTGTAAAAAAGTCAAAGCATCAACCTTGCTGGTTAAAGTTGGCTAAAGTAATTGTACATACCAAATTCCTGATGAGAAACTTTGTACACCAGCAATATAAGACAGACACAGCATAATGAAATCATAATGAAATACCTAGGTCCTCCGGAAGACAAATACAACAGCATAATGAAATCATACATCTCATCATGAAGATGTTCTTCAAGCCTAGTTCTTATATCGATAAGCAAAGCTGACCATTTTCTCTCTTGCATGCATGCTTTAGTTTCCAATATGTACAGGAATGCTAAATAATTGTGTTCTTGGAAATCCATAGTTCATATAAGAAAAAATTAATATCAAAATGGGAAAAGAGAAAACTAGGATCCTCCTAATTTTAGTCAGCAACTTACTTCAAGGCTCAGGGTTGTCTGAAATTGGAATTTTACATGTTTTTCAAAGCCCATAAGAGTAATCCAACTAAAGATAACTCCATGATCATTAAGAGGAATGTAGCCATTGTTCTAATAAAGAAAAAATTTAAGCCAAAACTTCCTGCAACCAGTCTAAAAGATCTTATACTTTAAATCTGGAGTAAGTAGAGTCATTCAGAGGTCACCTAAAACAATAATTCCTTTTTCAAATTGAATAAATTCCAATAGATTTCTAGAGTTATATGCTGATAGAATCTCTCTTCAGTCAGAAACTAAGCCAAAGATGAAGGAATCAAAACTAAACTGTGAACAGAAATAAAGGAGATTATAAGATAAAAGGTGAAAAGCCACATTTCCACGTTTAGCAGGTGTACAGCAGGGAAACAATAGATAGTTCATCCATAGAGATCGAGAAGATCTGGCTGACATGGATGTATGAAGAAAGAACACATCCCTCCGACTTCCAGGCAAGTAATCACATTTTGCCTTTACAAGACATTTCAGCCTATTTTACCAACAGTTCAACTACAAAACAAGCCATCTAGAAAAAATATGGACCACTACAATTAGCCACAGAATAGTTTTGAAATTTCATGTTATTTAGCATTCCATTGTTTCATAAATCTCTTCCATGGAATCACAACCTGAAACACAAGCCATCTAGAAAAATATAGACCACTCGTATTAGCCACAGAATAACTTTGAAATAAGGATGTCATTTAACCATTGTTTCATAAATATTTTCCAAGTAATTATAGTTAAAGCT
The DNA here is from genome assembly GCA_001649415.1 of Musa itinerans. Taxonomy (NCBI): domain Eukaryota; kingdom Viridiplantae; phylum Streptophyta; class Magnoliopsida; order Zingiberales; family Musaceae; genus Musa; species Musa itinerans. The sequence continues at coordinate 650,383 of LVTN01000006.1, forward strand.
AATTATTTTAGATCATCCCAAACAAGGGGGAAAAAACATAACCAAGTGACACTGATATAAAAGGCAGCACCCTGTAAGGCAGAAGCAGTAACCTAAAGCACGATCTACGAATCAAATACAATGCATCGATAAAACTTCAACTATCAATACTTTACAGCAAAAAAAATAGATCTACAATAACAATCAAGCCTATACTTTAAATCTTTACATTTTATGGAAAACAAGGGTAAGGTAGCAGATCAGTTTTTACCTTCACGCAGATCTTGCGGTCGCTCTGGGGCCTCTTGAACTTCTTGACGCGCTTCTTGACGATCTTCTTCGTGAGCAACGGAACCGCCATTTCTTCTTCGCATGGTCAAAAAAGAAACCGTCAGCCTCTTTACCAAACCAAAACAGTAAATCATCATCGACAGCCCCATCCAGATCCAATTTTTCGATCACTCGAAACATCGCAAGAAGCAAAAATATAACACGACATCGAGAGACAACAATCGTACAAAATCACCTCAAATTGGCTCAAAGAGTACCGGATTACGCTCAATACTCGGAGAACCTGAACCCTAGAAGTGATGTGGAGGAAAGGAAGAAGAGGCAAATGGTGGCTCACCTCCGCGTTCTCGTTCTCGGACCCCCACCCGCCGAAAGCCCTAACCCTCACTGTCAGAAGCTTTAAAAGGGGAGAAGTGTGGTGTGAGTTTGATACACCTAAAGGCATCGTCTATTGGCTGGTTGAATCAACCCCATAAATATTACGGATGACGTGGTCTGGAGTGAAGGGCCCACAAATGGATCCCACAAGAACGGGATTCCGATTATTTGAAACGTTTTTATGTGAGCATGGCGTCATAATTCTCATAAAAATCCCGAAAATAAAAAAAGCTGGTCTTTTTTAGTCTTACTGGCTTTTACGGCATTCTATTTGTCTTTTTTTTTCGTGCAGAATACTCTTTTTTTTAGATGAATATTCTTTGCGTTCTATATATATTTTTTTGATAGAAAATTCGTCCTCAAATGTATATATAAATACGGATAAAAAGAAAAAAAAGGTAGAATGTGTGACTTTTCTAATACAATAAACACATCCACCAACTCTAGTTTTCCGAGATCGTCTCCCAAATCTTGGGTGAAGGAGCCCGGTCAACCAATCAAATAATAGATAGATTCTCGTCCTTTGGTCAAAGTCAAATCAAGCACTCCGTTGACCTTTTCCCTTCATCATCACGAAGCCTTCTTCTCCGGTTCTCTTTGTTCCTCCTCCGACTCCATTTGGGAATGCCATGATCGAAGATGGTGACTGCACCAACGAACGTAACCGATGACACAGGCACTGTCGTGTGCTACGTCTCGACGATGACCTGCGCCAACGGCATCTGGCAAGGGCTGAATCCTCTGTCCTTCTCCCTCCCTCTCCTCATCCTCCAAAATATCGTCGTTGTGCTGGTCACCCGCGTCGTCGCCCTCCTCCTGAAGCCTTTCCACCAGCCTCGTCTCCTCGCTGAGATCATCGTAACTCTTTTGCGTCGTTCCTTCGAAGCATCCACCATCGCGGTAGTACTGACGCATGATCCTTCTGTTTCCATAGGGCGGCATCGTTCTTGGCCCGTCGGTGGCGGGCCAGATGGCGGTCTTCCGCGACGTCGTCTTTCCACCGAGGAGTATCCTGACGTTGCAGGGCTTCGGTCACCTCGGCCTTCTCTTCTTCCTTTTCCTCGTCGGCGTGGAGATGGACATTGCTGTCATCGGCCGAACAGGGCACAAGGCGCTTGTGGTTGCAGCAGCCAGCATGGTCATCCCTTTCTCCATCGGCACCGCCTCCTCCTTCCTGCTCCGAAACTTCATCAGCAAGAACATCCACGAGGGAGCGTTTGTCCTCTTCCTGGGCGTTGCTCTCTCCGTGACCGCCTTCCCCCTGCTCGCTCGCATCCTTGCAGAGACCAAGCTCCTCAACTCGGAGATCGGAAGAATCTCCATGTCGGCCGCGATCATCAACGACCTCTGCGCATGGATCCTGTTGGCCATCTCCGTCGCGCTTACAGGGGCCAGTGGGACCGCACTGACACCCCTCTGGGTTCTACTCGCCGGCGTGGGCTTCGTCCTTCTCTGTCTCTTCTGCATTCGCCCGACCATGTGGTGGTTCATGCAAAAGCTACCCGAAGGCCAAGCGGTGAGCGACTTCCACGTGTGCCTCTTACTTAGCACGATGATGTTAGCAGCGCTGATGTCCGACGTCATTGGATTCCACTCTGCGTTCGGGGCGTTCGTCTTCGGCCTCGTGCTACCGAACGGTCCGGTCGGGGTGGCGTTGATTGCGAAGCTGGAGGATATCGTCAGCGGTTTGCTGCTACCTCTCTACTTCGCATCCAATGGGCTGAGCACGGACTTGTCCAAGGTTAGGGATGGGAGGACCGTGGCGCTCCTCGTCCTAGTGTTCGTGCTAGCGAGCATCGGCAAAATTGCCGGCACCGTCGTGATTTCTCTCTTCTACACCATGCCATTGCGTGAAGGTCTTTCGCTTGGTTTTCTGATGAACACGAGGGGGCTGGTGGAGATCATCGTCCTCAACATCGGAAGGGATATGGAGGTACGTTTCCTTGTTGATGAACTTGTCGCCGTTGACTCCCCAAGAATCTGACTATTTGTTGTGCTAGTTACCATTAGGTTCTTGATGATGAATCCTTCGCTGTGATGGTCATGACCTCGTTGGTCATGACTCTAATGGTGACGCCGCTGGTGACGTATCTGCATCGGCCCTTACGTCGCCTCGTCGGCTACAAGCGCCGTAACCTGCAACGCTCGAAGCCCGACACGGAGCTTCGCGTGCTGGCCTGCGTCCACAACACCCGCAACGTGCCCTCCATCGTCAGCCTCCTCAACATCTCCAACCCCAGCAAGCGCTCCCCCATCTTTGTCTACGCCCTCCACCTTGTGGAGCTCACGGGCCGTGCCTCCGCCATGCTCATCGTCCATCACACCAAGAGCTCCAAGGTCAACAACAACCGCAAGCCCGTCGCTTCGCTCATCGGCAGGCAAGTGCAGTCCGAGCACATCTTCCACGCTTTCGATAACTACGAGCAGCGCGTGGGTGGCGTCTCGGTGCAGACGCTGACCATCGTCTCGCCCTACACGACCATGCATGAGGACATCTGTAGCCTCGCGGAAGACAAGCACGTCACCCTCATTATCCTTCCGTTCCACAAGCAGCAGACGGTGGACGGGGGCATGGAGCCGATCAATTCATCCATCAAGGTGCTCAACGCGAACGTGCTCAACGCGTCACCCTGCTCCGTCGGCATCCTCATCGACCGTGGGCTAAGCAGCAAAGCCCGGATGGCTCACGGCCAGCAGTACTCGCATCGCATAGCGTTGCTCTTCTTCGGAGGACCCGATGACCGGGAGGCGCTGGCTTACGCGTGGCGCATGGCCGAGCACCCATCGATCAACCTCACCGTCGTCCGATTCATCGCCGGTGATCAAGCTGACGAACCACAATCCCCGGCCACCACGCCGCCGCCACCGACTGCACAAGACTCCAGGACCATTTCCATCGTAACCGATAGCACCCAGGAGAAGCAGCTCGACGAGGAGTACCTAAATGAATTCCGACTCGGGAACATCGGCAACGAGTCGCTGCTGTACACGGAGAAGGTGGTGAACAGCACGGAGGAGACGGTGGCGGCCATTCAATCGATGGAGAGCGTGCACGATCTGTACGTGGTGGGAAGAAGTCAGCGAGACGCCGCACTTACGCTAACAGAAGGGTTGACGGAGTGGGCAGAGTGCCCGGAGTTGGGGCCGATAGGGGACTTGTTGGCCTCGTCGGACTTGGCGACGACGATATCGGTGCTGGTGGTGCATCAGTACACAGGAGGGCCGCTCGGCAGAACTGGATCAACGACGACGGAGGGCTCAACGAGGCCAATGCAACGACGCACCAGTAACGAGAGCCAAAGGTTGTCGACGGCGTCCAGGGCGCGGCAAGCGATGCCACCTGATCTTAGCGTCAGGCGGAACGGTAGATGAGTGGGTGCAGAAGATGTAGTGAGTGAGGTGTAGGAACATGCATCAGTTTTGAACATTTAGATCTTATCATTAGAGTTGCAGGACTTCCAACACCATTTCTACGTCTCGAAGAAGAAGAACTGGTGTTCTAAAGGAACAAGAAATGATTCTTTAATATGATTTAATGCTTGATAGAATTGTTGATCATCAATCCAACAATTACTTCAATTAGTTCTCCATCTCTACTCTTGTTGGCTTGTTCTAATCCCAAATCTATCTGTTACAGTTTGTATATATACATATATTAGTATATGTATATGTATATATATATACATATATATATATATATACATATATATATATATATA
>LVTN01000006.1:654927-704710 GCA_001649415.1 Musa itinerans
TAATAGTATATGTATATATATATATATATACATATATATATATATATACATATATATATATATATATATATATATATATAAACTATTGTTCTTATTACCACTGTCAAAGGAAGCCCGTAAGCCCACCAAGAAGCCCTTCTCTGCTAACATGGGCACGGAGGTCGCGTACGCTCGCCGGCTGCCGTGGCGAAGCCCTCGTCTGCTCCCTCCTCCCGGCCCTGGAAGAGCATTTGGGATGAATTAGGTTTAGGGATTTGATTCTTGATCCGTCTCTGGTTGCACTTTCGGATTGGTGGTTGACTGAAGCGGAAAGAGGGTTCGAGGGGAGGAGAATAGCCGTCGACGGGTTTACGACGAGGTAATTCCTTCCGAGATGTTTGCTTTGCACTCAAAAGAATGTTCTTATCCATATTGTATTGCGTGTTCTCGTCCCTTAGGAGAGTTCATTAATGAATTGGCTGTTCCTGTGATATGAAATTGGAAATTAACCCTTTCCTGTTCTTGGTGTTCGTGAAAGACACACTGCTTTGTTGTATTCTTATGAAAATTTCATGGTTTCCTTACCATATACGCAACAAGAGTCTTCAGATGTGCACCAACTGTGAAACGAGATGATGCTTATACTCTTACGACTGCAGATGGGATTACTGTTATAGTTCGGGGCATAATTAACATGGCACGTTTACAAGACAATGGTTTTCCTCTGGAGGTGGGTGGATTTGTTTTACTTCGCTTTCTTGTATTCAATAAGCTTGTTGATATCTTGCTATTCAGTAATGTCATGCCCTAACAGTGAATTCTTCTGCTTCCAATTAGTGTTATGTTTTTTGTATTTACATCTTGAATTACTTTGAACTTAGTCAACCAACAAAATTTGCCTGGAAATACATAAAAGTTGGGAGACAATTAGATCCTGTATAACCTTGTTTCTGTCAACTGTTTTAGGTGCAGCTAAAGGGTATTTTGCCATCAAAGCAACTCTTCAACAATGTTTCCTACGTATTTTGCCTATCGTATTATAGGTCTGCAATCACTTCTTGATTGGATATCCATGCAATTGGAGTTAGTTTGTTCATGCTAATTTTTGCCTGAAATTTATGATGAGGTTACTGACTGTGAGTTGAATATTCGGGTACAAACTTTTTCGTTTCATTTAGCACCATACATATCTCATTCAAACATTGTCTTGATATTTGTGTAGTATCTCCATCATGACTGAAAACAACTTACTAAATTGGTTACTTGAATCAGTATTTTCAATTGAATGATCAGAACATGTTTTGATATCCTAATTTGCTATATCATGCGTGTATTCTTACATGCTGCATGGGAGAGTATGCAGTTTAGTAAATGGTTCATGACTAACATTCTGTTTTCCGTTTTTTCTCCCTTGATTCCAGACCCAGTTTTGGATGTCCCACTAGCAGATGGATGTGTCAGTACCATCACTAAATGGCTCTAGCTGTTCTGCATATGTCTAGGACCATCAGTAATGACACATGAAAATCGGATCTTAAAATGATCTTGTCTTGCTTTTGAGTAATCTAATGTTGATGACTTCAAAAAATATTAGATGGGATATATGAGATGTGTTTGAACACTACTCAACATAGTCTACTGTTAGCATTGTAAGATGTCGACCTGTTCTTGTATTAAAACATTTCTTATTCGATCATCGTTTTTGAGAAGTTGGATGCTGACTCCTCCATGGAGACAGGAAATCTAACTTGCAGCAAGTAATGCTGAGAAGCTTCACCAAATGCTGCATGATGAGACTAGCTTTTACATTTTCCTGAACTAAGCAGATTGTCAAAGTCATCTTAACAGCACATAAAGAGAACAGAAGCAAGTATGTCGTACCTTCTACTTAAGAAAGTAGAACCAATAGTTTAGTCTTTGTTGTTTCAGACTATCTAATATGTTAATTGATAAGAAGTACTTTGCTGGATGACAAGGAGCCTGAACTTGATCAGCCTGTCACATGCCATGCTTTAGTTATAAATTTAATCATGCTTCGGCTGAATAGATAGCACTGTTAACTTATCCACCACTCAGCTGTAACTGATTCTGGAGACTTAACTGCCAAAGAACCACAATCCATCTTGTCAGTTTCCATCAGCTGTCACAATAATTCTTGGTTTAGATTGTTGCCTGAACCATTCTTCAGTATTTAAAAACTTTTGTTCCTATGGGGGCATAACTATGAGAATCCTGGTCACTTGTCTAATTCGATGATTTTGAGCAGCTTCTTGCATGTTGTAGTACCTTTTTGAAAACTTTCCTGCATATGCTGATATACTTAGTGATCAATTTTAGGCTTTAATATGTTGATGCTCATAGCTGGCACATTCCGGCTATCTTTCATGGGTGGAACTGAACTTTCATTGATAACAATAAACTGCTTTGGTTATACTGAATCAGCAGTATCTGGATCTTTTCTTGTATTCTTTGCTGAGATGGATTCTTTACCGGGTTATAGTATCAAAATATACCCTAATGACTGCATGATGTCATCTTTTATGCCGCTATGGAGCAAATCAGAGCCCACAAGGAGGAGAAAAAGTCTGTGAATACTTCATATTTGGATCACAAGTGAGCTTTATGTCCTGACGACCATTTCTAGTATTGAAGGATCCATCAGGAGCTGAACTATATTTTCCTGCAACACTTGACGTTGTAAGATCACCTGTCCAATGCCAGGAGCAGAACTCGATATCTAAGGGCTGGTTTTTCACCTTAGATTTGGCTCTTTTAATGTTTGAAAATCACACAATCTTTCTTCCGTAAACTGTAAACATACAACAGCTTTCTTTTCTACACTTACTAGTACCTTGTTATGCTTCATCTCTAGTGGTCAAGAAGTTGAATATGGGTCACTGTCTTTATGCCATCTTTAAGATAGAACAGAATGCCAAAGTAGTGTCTCCAAAGTGAGAAAAACCTAAGAAAGGATCTGCTAGTCAATATTAACTCCATTAATCTGAGCTAATTCCATTTGATTAGCTCAATTAAATCTATGATAAGTTTAGAAGCAAAATAGAAATATAATGCAGCCTAAATATTTGGAGACTGCTGTGAACTGTCTATATCCTGTGTCCTGTGCAGTAAGCTCCACTTCTATGGCTATCTCATCTGTGACTTTGTCATGGAACAGTTGCTGTGATGTGGTTGTCAGATCTTGATTTTGATCTGGCCACAAACAAAAGACTTGTTCTTGTCAAGCAGCTGATGTGCCAATTCATGTGTGAGTCATTTTCTCGTGCGAACTTCACCTAAACATTCCATAATCATGCTTCAGCTCTGTCATTTTCTCATGTTAACTTATCTAAACATTCCGCGATTATGCTTCAGTCCTATCTTAATCAACAACCCGGTATCCTAATTATCTTCTAGACCTCTCAAAAGGCTCACTTTGGACATTAGGAGTGCCTTAAATGACTCTCATATCATGTTGCATAAACATGAAGTAACATGTAAATGACTTAAGTTAATTTGGTCTGAGGGTGATAGGGAGTTCCACTGCCAGTAGGTTGACAGTGATATCTGAACACTAGAGATGCAGATATCTCTCTCCTGGATGATCCTGGATAAAAAGGAAAGATATAAAGTAAATTTTCTTGTGTTTTTTATTTTTTTTGGATGAAGTTTCAAGTTTTCAATGTTTAAGATATAAGATTTTTATGAGATGGAGTTTTAAATCCTCAACCTTTGATAAGTGCATATATCGATTTACTTTATTGGTTAAGAAATTGATCTGAGTCATGTCATTTGATCCGGTCATATAACTACTCTAATCATAACCTGGAAATAAACTCCAATGTGATGCTGAAGAGACCTAATTCAGTGGTTTTTTTCATGTCATGATCCAGAGTATTTATCCAAATTAATATGCTCAATTCTTCTTTTCCTTTGGATGTGAAATTTAGCTTTGTGTATCACAGAAGGTCGTCAGCAATCCTATGAAAAGCAATGACCTCTGTACTTAGATGCTACCATGTCTTCTTCCCTCCTCTGGTCTCTGGCATCATGTACAGGCTGCCAAGGATTTCTAGTAGTGGTTGCTGTGGGAGAGGCAAACATTCAAGTGGATCAGCATCCACTTCCCCTGCTGATATGGAATTCCACTGCAGACATCAGACCTGCACTTTCATATGGAGGAAATGCTATCATGTCAAAGAGGCCAGAAGAAACTGCTCCTGCTGCCCTTGTCTCGCCACCATGATTGCAATCTCTCTGTGTTCATCTTTGGCTTTCAAGTTTCAGAAAACAGAACCTGATCCTCTCCATGGAACATCTCAAGGACATGGCTGACTGCAATGATTCAATGCATCTAAGCTAGCAGGCAAAGTTGGATCCAACAGCTGCTGCAGCAAACCATGAAGGCAAAGGAAGACACAAGAAGATGATTCTGTCAATGGACTACTTTTGCTTGTAGTTCTGAGCTCGTCGTCCTGGGTAGCTTTGGTGAACCCATCATCCACGGTTGAATGGATGCCATCAGTGGGAGCTGACAAGAACTCATCATCCACTGTTTGATGGACCAGTAAAACATTCTATCAACCTCACAGTTTCAACACTACACCTTTCAACTATTTCTTTTCCTTCTTTTTGTGCCAATGCTGTTAGATAAATATTTTGAATTCCTTAACTAAACTTTGGTTGGATGGATGAAAGAGAAAAAAAAAGAAGGAAACTAATGATTTTTGCTGTTTTATAAATGTCCTAAATATCTCAAGATTTTAGTGTAGAATAGTGGTGAAGAAACACACTTTTCTTTCTTTATTGTTTTTTGAAGCTCTCTCTGGTAGATCTAAAGCTGAAATGAAATTAGGTTCTTTTATCCACATAGATGCTTTGGAAATTAGGCTGTTTGAATGGTAAATTATATCTACAAAATGAGAAAAAAAATTAGAAATTTATTTGTTATTATTCTTTTGGTATTGATAAGATGTCTTTAGTAGAATAATGACTTGGATGACTTGTGATTTACGCAAGATCAAAAGGCAATGACAAAGGGAATGATGGTTGGTCCAATTGGGCATCACATCAGTAGGGAAAACATCCAATGATGCTGATCCAAATGAGGTACGGCAGCAGGATACAAAGACACATGAACAACCCTGGCCTCTGCATCCTTCACCCTAATTCGGATGACTCCCACATCAAAGAGAGAAGCTTCAGTTTTGCCTTCTACTTGCAGGGAAACCATGGCCGTGTCTTTTAGAGAGAGATCCATCCGAGGGGGAAGAGAACAGTAGTAGAGTTCCTTTTTAGAGGTGCCTAACTTGCCGGAATCAATCTAATCCACAAGTTCTTTAGTTTTATCTTCTTTTTTGATGAATCATAAATCTATATTAAAATAAACTTTTATGATTGATTATAGGAAAATAACTCATATCGATATTTTTTTTTGTTTGCCTTATCGACTATCTCAATATCATTCTCGTCTAAGATATTTGTTAAGTTGATTTCTATCGACATCGAACATGTTCGATAATGTTCATTCAGATGATCCAGCTTATGCTTTGCATTGTATTATCATAAGTGTCTGTCTAAGAACATATTTTGAAAGTCTTTTAATAATGGACTCTTGATACCATTACTTCCGTGATCGACATCACGGACGATTGTGCGCTTATTCCAAACTTAATCATGATTATGACATATCGAACCTGGGGTACGATAATGTTCGGTTAGTTCGATCTTATATCAATGTGACGATCGCTAAGGTGTCAATCTTGTATGAAGATGTCGATCATATAACGATGAAATATTACTCATGTTGTAAATTAATGTAATTTAGATCTGCAATAAATATATCACACCATTATGCCTCGACAAAGCCTGAGTCTGAACTGACTCAATCTCTACCTCAGATTGATGACCATGTTGTAAATTAATGTAATTTAGATCTGCAATAAATATATCACACCATTATGCCTCGACAAAGCCTGAGTCTGAACTGACTCAATCTCTACCTCAGATTGATGACGCTGATGCACAAGAAAAAGAGATCAGATTGGCTCCATCCTTTCATTCTGGCCTACCCTGACAGCATTGTGTACAGTACAAACAAGACATAGGGAAAAAAACTCCCATTTCACTTGGAAGGCTTGCAGAGGACACAACAGAAGCTGGAGATAGAGATAGAGAGAGAGAGAGAGAGAGAGAGAGTTGCAGCAAAAACAAGCATGGGAGCTCCTTCATGAATCCACAATCAACAGCACTCAACTCATGATAGTACAAAATTACATCATCATCATCATCATCATCAAACTAAATTCCTCCACCCACTTTCACCTGTTTCAGTCTCTTGCTTGTGCTTCAAGGAGAAGTCTTCACATAAATTATGTGCTCAGAACAAATTGGTCATCAGATGAAATTTCATGATTGTGCTCCCAAGCAATATCTCACCTATACACAGAGAGGCCTTCTTCTCTTTTGTCCGCAAATCAAGCAATCAGAGCTCAATTTTCATGTGATTTGCATGCATTATTTGGCCTGCATCGAAAGAAGAACACTCATTCCATGAACATAATGAATCCAACACTGGTTTCCATCACACTTACTGTGGAAACCCTGCGAGGAGATTGCAGCCTCCTGGTTCTGTCCGAGGCCGAGCTGGGCAACACTGTGCAGGTCGTCCTCCCAATAATCCCCAACCTGTGAAAGATTAGCATGTCGTTGATCCCACAACTCATAATTCATGTCATTCTTCCATGTTACGGCTGCAATTCTTACATCCAGAGGAGCCGGTTGCAGATTCTGAGGCTGGCTCAAGGAGGATTCCAATGCATCCATGGAGAACTGTGCTTCGAGGCCAGAAGATGCCTGAGGCCGATGAGCATACGAGAACGATAAGCTCGTCGTCTCCACCGGGTAAAGCGGCTGCGGCGTCGTCGTTCCATGCGCTTGATACATCTGAATTCACAAGCCAAATCCGACGCAGGCAAGCATGAGTTGAGCTGATGAGTTCATATGGAGCTCTGCAACTGAGGAGATTTGTGAAAGCTAAGCTTACAAGTTTTGGAATGAGGAGTTCCATGTTATCCAGCTGGGGATTCATAGTCGCCAGCTTCATCGACAAGAACTGAAACCGAAACATCAGAATTAAGATGAATTCCCAGCTCACGATGTCATGCAAACGATGTCGATACCTCGACTTGCCGCTGCAGCGACTGCACATAGTTTATGATCTCATCCAGCATGACGGCTTTGCCGGTCACCTGCAGCTCCGAATTCATTACATGAAGCTAAGAATTCGTGGTCTGAGATCGCCGAAACATATACCTTGTTGCAACCTGGCACGAGATCTTGCAGGAACTTCATCCTCTTGCTGATCTTTTCTCTCCTAACCTAGAGGAAGAAGGCAGTCACTGCATCAGAAACAGGGGATTCTGAAGCAGGAAACGGACATGGAACAGTGGATGAGTTGTTCTTCTTACCCTCTCCGCGAGGCTGTGAGCATCAGTGGCTTGTCCTCTTCTCGCCCGCACGTGGATGTAGTCTTTGGGAGGCTCCGGTGGCTTGGCGTCACTGTCCTTGCCATTCGATTCAGCTGCTTTGCAACGCTTGGCATCGGAGTTCTCCAGCTCTGTCATCTGCATTAGGAGGATCCTGGAAGATGGAATTACCACAAACATTTGGAAGAAGAAGCAGCACGGAGAGTCGATTTCGAGCGTACGTAAGGGGGATCGGTGGAAGAAGAGGATAAAGGTGGCGCCTTTCCCTTCCCCTTTGCAGCGGCCTTCCTCTTCCTTGCGTTGCTGTCGACGACGCCCTTCAGGGATGATGTCTCGGCCGTCACCCGGTCGGAGACCGACGACTCGTCCTGGCCATTGCCGAGCTCGGAATCCTCCGGCGTCAGAGATCCGCAGATTTTAGACATCAGCTCCATCTCCATTTGGGCAGGGCTCAGCATCGCGACCTCGTCGCCGGTCTCCGGAGCTGTCGTGCGAGATGCTGCACCTACCATTAGGGATTTGCTGCTCGAGACCCTTGAAAGGTTTCCAGGAGTCTCCGGGAGGCCGAATTGGGCCGGGAAACCCGCGGAGCTCCTGCCTCCGCTGCGGGAGGCGGAGGACGTGAAGAGATGGGCTCCAGGCAATGGATTCGCCAGCATCGGGAGGCCGCCTCTCCCCTGGTGCGAGCGATCCATCACGGAAAGATCGAGTTTTGGAGGGGAATTCAGACGGGTGCTGCGGCTTCGAGGACTCGGGGAGATCTCGCCGGAGTTACAGATGACCCCCAGCCGGCCGATGAGCTCCGCCGGGTGAGAGGACGGCGACGAGACGAGCGACCTGAGCGCCGACTGGAAGTCAGCTTCGTGGGTCATCGGCTGCCTCCATTTGAGATCGAGGAGGCACTGCGGCAACTGGCCGGAGGCCGAGGAGCCGGAATTCAACTCCGGCGGCTCCAGGGCGTCGGCGGACTGCCAGTTTAGGCCCCAAACTCCCTCCTTTTCCATCCCCAAGTGGTACTACCAGGCCGAAAAGTTCGACAAAAGAGCCAAGGTTGGATTTTTAAGAGAGAATTGGCGAGGCCAAAAGGTTTTTGAAGAGAAAGGGAGGTGGTGGCGAGAGAGAGAGAGAAGTGAGCACAAGCTTAAAGGTAGGGAGGAGTGGAAGGGAAGAGGACAAGATGTGGTGGCGACTAACAGCGGTGATGGTGATGAAGAATTAATGTTCATCATGCTTCATTCTTTGTCCTCAACACTGAAAGATTAATGAAGAGAGAGAGAGAGAGAGAGAGAGAGAGAGAGAGGATTCATCTTTTTTGTGCTGTGGTTGTGTTTGCTGATCAGAATTATATTTCTTTCTAAATTATTGATTTAATTTGATTTTTTTTTAAATTATTTTAAAAGGTAGGAATAAAAGAATTTTACAGATTAATAGTAGCATATGATAAAAAAGAATTGTTTTATTTGGTGATTATATTAATAACATTTCTGATCATTAGTGGAGGATGTGATATTTAGTTCACAGAAGCCTCATCATGTGATATGTACTATGGCTTATTCTTCTGATAAGTCTCATCTTTGGTGTTTAAGTCCTTAAAATTAGGCCTTTGTCTCCCAAAACCTACTTGATTTCTTTATTTTTGAACATGTCACATAAACACAAAATCTAGCTAGAAATTATTAATATGATAATGACATATATGATTCACTTATCATATATTAAGGGTATCACTAATCATTCAATAAATTGATCGCTTATCATAGATTAAGGGTACCAATACTCATTCATGATCGAGGATAATAGGATCATATACATATATACATACATACATATATACATATATATATATATACATATTAATTTAAGAATTTTTATTTTTATTTATATTTTATAGTAAAACTTTGTTATTTCTTCTTTTATGGTTTCTCATATTAATAATACTAATTACTCCACGTATACTAATTACAGCATTAGTGTGTAGATGTACTTATGAGAATAAAATATATATATACTAATAATACAATAAATATATATTTACTAATAATATGATAAGCATGACTTGGATTTAGCTTATGATAGAAGAAATCTGTGTGATGATAGTTAAAATTACTAGTGGTTGATAACATGTTAGATGTATTAGTAAAGATTGAGAGTTGGAAATTTTAGGTAATATATTTTGTATATTAAACATTAGTTAGGAGATTTACTTATTAAAAATCTAAAATCTCTCTCTTCTTTTGTCACATCAAAGTAACATCAGATCGTTGTTGGTGAAAGCATTCCATCACAAGATTCTTAGGTGACAAATAAGATGATTTTAGGAGGCATAACATTAGCACTTGATGTGATTGGATTGGAAAGTGAGCTCAAGAAAAAGCCTACTAAAACTAGCTTACTTAATTTCAGTCACATCTCTCTCTCTCTCTCTCTCTTCAATCTTGCTCTTAAGGTAAAACCTAGCTTAATTAATTTCACATCTCTCTCTCTCTCTCTCTCTCTCTCTCTCTCTCTGTGCACAATACGAATCGGAGAAGGTGAGATTTTATTCCTTTGCAATCATTGGGGTTAGAATTCCAAAGTGAATTGGAAGGATGGAGCAGTGCAGTCAACAGTGGCTTTGGTCAATGAATTCGATTTATATTTTCTTTTAATTCAGATGTTATTATCCAAAATATTCTTAATTTTCACTTGTTTATCTCTTAAAAATTTTGGAAATGATATTAACCCTTGCAACTTTTGGTTTAGTGTATTTACCCTTTGAAATATTAAGTTCCTTCATATATAATTGTATCGCGAATATTCATCCGTAAAATTCAACCAAATGATCAGTAATCAAAATTAAAGTTTGCTAAACTTAGTTTGAAAAATATATCTAAAATGCTCCAAATATTCTTACCATCGAAAAGATTTATCCAGAATGTATTGTAAAAATATATATGGCAAAATCTATTGTAAACAAGCTATCCATAATTTATTATTAATTGCTTTTCTCTTCATTAAAATAAAGAAAAACCAAAGAAGAATGAAAAAAATAAAAAAGAGTCTCCTAAACACCCACCAAATAATAATAATTAATTAGCATAAATAACAATCGGCTTAGTAAGTCTCTTGAGATATCTAAGTTGGTTAATGCATTATTGCACAAGAAAAATCTCAAGTCCCAATCGACATATACATCATTTAACGTAATACAAATATATTTTAATTTTAAAAATAATATTATTTTCTTTGTGTGTAAAAAAATAACGATATTATTATTTTTTCCAACTAATCATTATGTGACATGTCCCCTACTAATATATTAGACTGATTGAATTATAATATAGGGCTAGTAACTTTTGCTTGACAAGTTAATTTTTCCTTCCTTTGAATCCTCTCATTTGGAACAAGGAGTGATCAAGTTTGCTTGCTCATCTTTCGATTTAGAACAGTTCCAAATGATCCATAAGAACCATTGAAGGCAGCACCACTTTGGAAGAGAGCACTTGGTTTCTGGGATAAGGCAGGAAACATGTAATCCTTCAGCTTTGATGAAGACTTACCATCCTCTTTGACTCCAGTTAAGAAAGGAGTCTCTCTCTCTCTCTCTCTCTCTCTCTCTCTCTCTCTCTCTCTTGCAAAGCACTCCCATCACTTGCTCTCGTTCCCTGCCAAATCTCCTTTCAACTGATGGTTCATGCTTCATCATATGATGATACAAACTGCACATGTGATCCATACCTGATGAACAATATTAATGAGGCAAAGGACAAAAGATTATTTTGTCCTTGCTCCTGGTGAAGCTCTTGTTGTTGGGGCCTTTTCTTTGTTGATCTGATGATGAAATATGCCCATTATTTTTCATTGTGGAGTTGCTTGATTTGATTGGTCTGGCTTGTGCATGGCTTTGTTGTCTTTGTCTTTCTGCATTATCAACTTCCAAACCTTTCTCGAAATGACCTGTTCATTTATCTCGGAGATGAATCCAGAGAAGATTGTCTTGGCCTTTGACAAAATAATATCTTTGTTTGAATTATTTTTTACTTCATAGTAAGGTTTTCTTATCTCTCTCTCTCTACTGCTTTGGCCTTAAGTTCTCCAAATATCTCTTCAGTGCAATGTTCTTTTCCTTGATGTGCAGTAAGGTAGCCAATAGTGTCATCCAATCTGTCAATTAGGTAAAATGGCATTCTCAATGAATCATACACATTGTAAGGCTAGTGGAAGATTTGAAGTTTCTGCATTGATAGATTTATCAGTTCAAAATTCTTGTGACCAAATTCACAACACTCATTGAGTCAAACACAAATAAGAAGTTAAATGCATCATCTTACATGGTTTTGAAGGAGGATCAGTTACAGCACAGCACACATACTTGTTGTCTTGTGTATCCATCCACCATTTCCATGCAGACAACAGCAGGAGGCTCAAATAAATAAATGGTGATGGAATCTGGTCAAGGTCTGACAACCACAATCCATGGGAAAAATCACCCTCAACTTGATCATTGAAAGAACATCACCTTCATCTTCCTCCCTTGCTCTTGTTCACCAATTTAATGTCTGTAGGACTTAGTTAACTCCCCTTCCAATAAAGCTTCAAAAGTTCTGTGCATGTATGTCTCAAATAATTTCCATATGAATGATCCCCTTCCCTTCATTGGGTTGGATAACATGGAATTCAATCATTGAAATTTATGGACCCATGTTTTATGCAGCTTTAATATCTCTAGGTGGTGGATAGAGAGGGACTAAAGAGCTAAAAGAAGACATGGGGGAGGACACTTGCCACTCCTTTAATGGCTGGACCATTCATAGACTAATACAACAAGAAGAAGAACAAGGACTACTGGTGGGGTTTCTCCTCGGTTCTCAAATCTGAATCAGAGGGTGTCACTGAAAAATGATGAAGTTTGTGTCCAAGCAAAGCTGTGGCAGAAAGAGTGACAGAATTTATACTGATTGGATAATCTGTGGGATTTGTGCATATTTCTTCAGAGAGGAAGGGAGGGAGTGTTGTCATAAAGCATGAATCAAACAAGAAAAGAGAGACACTTGACATGGTGGCAAGGAGGAGAAGAGAAGGCATAGGTGTGATGGTGCTGCATGCTTTTACATGCCAAGCAGCCCCTCAACCACATGAATGAATTCCTGAATTCCTTATACTACTTATACTCTTAACTCGAGTGGCACAGGACTAGATGAACCTCCATGGATATTTGCATACATAATTTTTTTTTATGAGCGACGCTTTAGTCATAAGATCGCTCTGAGCAAGCAAAGCATCTATTTATAATACTAAAAAAGCATCAATGTTCTATTATATTATGTTTATGCAATCCCAAACTTACATTTCCATGGAGTTTATTGCTGCATTAGTTTTGTCACTAATCCAATATTTTTTTATGTGCATGTCCTCATGAAAGTCATGAAAACTGAACTTTTAGGAGCCAATAAGATTAGTTCTCACTAAGTTTCTCATGATAGCAAAGCTATGATAATATTGTCATCCAATATGACAAGAACTCATACAAGGCTTGTGTAGTTCTGACGCCTCTACATGGACTGATCGAACTGTTCAAGCTCTTCAGAACACACCAAGAGTTGGTACTGTCATCTTACCAATTGCTTTGCATACATGATTACATGGCCAAGACCAATACAAACAATGAGCATCACTCTGTTGGAAGAAGATTAACCTACACCAAGTTTTCTGTGTTTATTTTAGGACACAACAGGCTGAGAAGGATTAGATAATGGTACAATATACTTGTTGTCTGGTGTTTCCATGCAGACAAGAACAGGAGGGCTGAGATAAATAAGTGCAGACAGAATCTGGTGAAGATCTAACCACCACTCTGCTTGGACAAACTCCTCAGCATAATCATAGGAAGAACTGCTACATCATTCCCCCAACATCCCTCCCATCCTCCTACTTGCCTTTGTTCATCAATGTACAACATTGCAAATTAATGTCTGACACAAACCTTATTTAATGCCTCTTCCAATCAAAGCTTCAATGATGCTCCTCTTTTGGTGGGTGTATGTCTCATGTAAATCCATATGGATGCTCCCTTGTATTGGGTTGGATAACATGGCCTTCAATCATTGAAATATATAAAGAGACCCATGTGTGGTGTAGTTTTTAATATCCCTGTGTGAGCCAAGAGCAGACACTCGCCACTCTCTCAATGGTCAGATCATTCATAGATGAGCACAATGTGAAGAAGCAGGACAAGATTGGTGGGGTTTCTCCCCTCAAGTTCCCAAATCTGAATTATATATCTATAGAGAGAGAGAGAGAGAGAGAGAGAGAGAGAATTCAACCATTATGGCTCTCTTCGAAAGCTACAGTGGAGGTCTGACAAAAACATCCCAGCTTCTCCAACACGTTTATAGAGAGAATTCAAACATTATGACATGTTACCAGTTGCACAAGGTAAATGATATGCATGAACATAAGCTGAAGCTTGTCAAAAAGTTTCTGCACAGAAAACATGTCTAAATTGCTGAAGCTATTAGGAATTCTCTGACAAGCACATTTGTCATGGGTGCCTAACCTGAAGCTTACTGACTAAAAATGTCAAATTTCAGCAATGCTGATAACATTGGATGACTTATGTCCCTAACAATTGATGAAGATTCAATACTATCTAACTAGGCTTTCATTGGTCCTATCATCATGTAATCAAATTTCTGTATTCAGTGAGGAAAACATAGAAATAAGATTGATGCACTAAATCATAGAAAGATAATAGGTCCTCTTCTCCACAAAAAGATGGAAATCCATGTAAAAGCTCTCACACAGTAGTAATATGCTCAGGTTTAGGGCTTACTTATGGTTGTTCTATTACAAGTACACATAAAAGATAGATAGTCACCTGACAAACAATGTAAAACTCCATCACATCATATGCAACTGGATCTTAAAAAATGCACAGCAGCAGTTAATAAATCCAAGAAAACAATGGCAGGTTGCTCAAGAAAAATTACCACTGCTCACCTAACATTTGTTAGCCTAATCCACATTTAACTGAAGTAATCAGAGAGTACATCTGTACCATGTAAAAGAAAAAAAAAAACATACAACAACATCAATATGAGAAATAAAGAACAAGAAGATGATTTTTTTAACCAACACCACAGAAGTTTATGCTGCAAACAACAACAACAAAGAGATGAGGTCCCAAGCTTCACCCACCACGTTCTGTTCAGGACAAAAGCTTCTTATATATTCAAGTACAAATTTCTTGAAAACAAAAACATGTATATATATATATACATATATATATATGTATATATGTACATATATACATATATATATATATATATATTTATTTATAAAAAACACATATATATATATACACATGTATATATATACATATACATATACATGTGCAAACATACATACATACATACATATATATATTCCTCTTTTGTGCCCTTTTGATTGTTCAATATATTTTGCATCAAGATACCAAAAATACCTTATTTATCTGGAAAGCACATAGCAATTCATGAACATAGCCTACATACACCTAAAGGGGGTTACAACATTACAAGATCTCCGATAATATCAAGCAAAGATCAATAAGACAACCAGGCTCCACAATGCCACTTGAAAGAAAACATTGTAATACTACTTCTGACCACATCAATGAAACAAAACAATTGTACTATTACTTCTGACCAAATCAACAATTTAAAAATAATTTTCAATAGTCACACATGCTGAGATCCATTAATAACAAAGAGGGTAGAGAACAGTAATCCTACTAAGTTGAAGTTACAAAGAGAATCAAAAACTAGATTAAGACATTATGAAAATGAGGAAATATAGCAACTTGTAGCCCTCAAATAACATTCTCATGGTATCATACTCTACAGTCACCTTTAAAATTTTGTTCCATTTAGTGTCGCTAGCAAAAATAGTATGAAAAAACAAAACAAAAGAAGACTTCCCATCCTATAAAATGCTCTTAAATTCTTGCTCACTTGAAACCGCAATACCACCAATGCAATCCTGGTGATTCAATTTTTGTGCAACCCGTACTGGCTGATGAAACAGTGCTGAATCACTACTCAGATCCATGTGCTCAAACCCTCTGGTACCCAACATCACTTCTGCGATTTGAAGATCTTCCCCTACCCCCACCTCTACTTCCAAAATCAGGTCGAGCATTGTAATCCCCTCTACCATAACCCCTCCCACCACCATAGTAACCACGCCCTCTCCCATCATTGTAGAACCCACCCCCTCTATCAGGTGCAAATCTTCCTCTGTTGCTAACTGCAGAAATCAAATATTGGAGTGATTTACTGGAAATATAGACAATAGTCACTATCAAATTGAAAATTAAAGGGTTGAGGCCATTCACCATCAGTGACCAGTGTTGCAGTTTGAAGTGCAAGATAAAGCAAAATAACTAAATTTATAATGAACTACTTACTGTGCTGATGGTGAAAACAAGAATTACTGGAAAACTCCACTTACGTTTACATTACAATTGAAAAGAAAACTAACTAAATTAAGAATGAACAGAGAGAAAGTAAAGAATAAGCTATCCATGCACAGGCCTAGAATAGAGACAAAAACTTGCCTCGTGAACCTGTAGTCCTCTTTTCCTCAACATAAGCTTGGCGACCACCAATTATTACGGGTGAGGCCTGCAATTTGAAGAAAATAATCAATACAAACATTTCTTTCTCAATCTTGAATAATTATACAAGTACTCTGATCCCATAAATGTTTATTCTGACCAGCTTCCATCAGTTCCACATATTCTTTTATTATGGGAATTGATAAATACATAGAATAAGATACCACTTCACTTGAGGCTTCACCACCGTATAAAAAATTCTCCCTTTTCTAACAACTGATTCTGATTAAGCATCAGTCGTTGTCATGGTTCTATACCTAGATAAACTAGTTATACCGAGAGACTATATGGCATATGCTAAATTTTACAAATAAGAATTAAATTTATCTGTAAGGACAACCATTTCAAACTAATTTTGATAGCCATAATGACAACATTATACCCTTCCAGGATTACAATAGCAATTTACCATACTTTTCATGTTGCATACTCACTTGCTAACTGACTAAACCATAGCTAACAAAGCTTATTAGAGTTCCCTTTTTCTTATCAATAATGATATATGCTTAAAATCCATCAGATATTTGCAAGTCAAAACTGACACCCCACAATTTACCAGAACTATTCAGTGTTGACTGTAAGATTCCTTTAGGCACTTGTGCAAACTACATCAAACATTAATTAAAATCCTAATAGATAGTATTCCATAAACATGGAAGCTCAGTTTAACCCTGAAACATAGGTATTGTGATGCAGCAGAAACACTCAAAAGGAGCTTTTCAAAAAAGGCAGAATATAGCATTTTAATCAGACATCATCTTCCAGGCAATCCCCGCAACCAACTGAGGTCCATCCTTTTTGTTAATTCCCAAACATGGTAAACGATAGTTGCAGGGACAAAACTTCAGTAATTCCTTGTTCTCAGTTCTCTATAACTTGACTAAGTTTTCACAGAAATCCTTGTTATACCAGTTATGCTGTTTGAAATGGTCAAAATAATTCTTTTGGGCATAATCACTAAGAATATCTACCTAATATGCCATCATTCCTACACTCCATTTGTTCATAGCTGCTTGCAAACTATCCTGTTTTGGGACACGGGTATACAGTGCAATGAGAATCAAGAGAATAAAAAGGCTAAACTGCCAGATGTTAGCTATTATATAAAAGCACCATCATGATATAAAAAGGTCGAAGTCACTCTTGAATAGGAACGTGAAGATAAAGCTCATCTTAAGCTAATTAAGCAGCTTACTAATAAGCTAAAACTTAAATCAATATATATCATTTTAGAATAGACCGATCACTAAAAATCATTTAGATATATAAAAGCTGGGCCAATTACAAAAATAAGATAAAATACATACGAAAATCACTAAAAATAGAAAATAATTTTTCTAGGCTTCAACTTAATGAAACTGAGTCACATCAGTTTCTCAGGAAGATGCAATACAAGCCATGCTAAAAGGTCCCTAGGAGAAGTTTCACGGTATACCTACAAAACCCCCCAAAAAAAAAAATCAATGAGCAAGCAAGAAAGCCAAAGGTGCTAAAACAGAAAAAGATAAACATAAGCAAAATAACCACACAGAACTAAATTAGATCACAAGGTACAAGAAGCATAGAAACTAGAATGCAGATTTAAGCCCCCAACAAATTGCACAATGTAATCATAATGACAACCAGTGCTGGCAAAAAGATAAAGCACTACATAGAAAATTAATCACATAAATTGACCAAAATCAGTTATTAATATAAATTGTACCTTTAACTTTCATAAAAGAAACAGAACCATAAAGGAAGTTGGCAAGGATCACCGGAACTAGTAACCTATACTCTGCTGAGATTGCTACTCATATCTAAAGCTTTCAGTGGATACTAACAGCCTGACCACCAACCTAAATACAATCTAATGCTTCTGGGCCTCGAGCATGGATCCCATGAAGTTATCAGGTGTTGCGTACAGATCATTAAGTCATAAACATGTTTAATCTATTAGGCTAGGGATGCAAGCAAATCCATATATGGAAACTGAAAATTCCAGTAAGTTAATATTAACTACATGCCATTTTGTAGAAATAAATAAACAAACATGATTGTCACTTGGAATATTTGATAAGCATGATCCAAAAAAGACATGGGTAGTATAAATTGTTTGACTTGATGTACAACCTACATGACAATTGACTGCAAACCAAAGATCAAGTTTAGAACCTCATATCCATCTTAGTATGTGTTAAACATCCAGTGCACAAACAGGTTTGTATTCAGTGCCCTCTAGCCAGATTCTGAACACTTAGCTCTTCTTGGATAGGAACTGGATTGATACTTCATGGATACAGTCTAAATTTTACTCAATAACAATGTTAGTCATTGTTTAGGCAGCATGCAGTGAACAAACAAGACATATATAGTTATACCTCTATTGCACTTTGAACAGCACTAGTAGCCTCAAACTCCACAAAACCAAAACAGAAACCTTGCAGCTGCAGATGATTCAAAATTAGTTTTTGAGAATACTTAAAATTAGAAGTGGTAGGTGAATTGAAATCATATCAAAGAACAGGAAATAAAAGAGAACCTTATGACTTCTAACTTGTATGCCACCGGACTTGATGGCACCAAACTTCTTGAACTCCTCTTCAAGTTGAGCAGGTGTTGCATCCAACGGTAAATTTTTCACATATATGGAATAACCATCAGCTGTAAAGAAGCATATAAGGGATATAAATCAAAATAGATAGTTATCATACAGTTGAGAAATTGAACTTTTAGCTTGATACAGAAGCATTATTACCCTCGGACTCTTGCATATTGCTACTTTCTGCAGCATTAAAACTGGATGCAGGCATATCAGCTGCCGGAGTAGGGAGTGCCTGTGACTCTGCTTTAATCGATGTTGGCCTAGAAGGAATACGTGCTGGAACAAATGCAGAAGAACTACCTTTTAATATTTTCACCTGCATCCATAATCCAACAAGATATTCTCACAACTAGATTCTTCTAACAGGGTTCAGCTAACAGAACAAGAACTTATTATCTATTTAGAGGTTGGCTGAATTGTTAGCTAGAAAATTCAATGTATCCTCAATAAAGTTGTGTTGTACTTCCAAATAAAAACTTCTATAACAGATTGTGTTGCAAACTTTGCTTCAAGTCCTCAAATGTAGATATGCTGCATAGTCCAATTTCAACTCATAATATTACATAACTGCCCGAAAAATCACCCATGAGTTTAAGTATACAATTAATGCCAAGTTTCACATCATGATCATTTAGTCTAAAAGGCATCAAGTTTATGACACTATTATCTATCTATAATGCTCAGGCTTTAATATAGAAAAGATAGTTTACTAATTATTCTTAAGACAAATTTGATGATAGGTTTCATGCTATAAGGAGTGTAGCATGGATTACCAATTGGCATCAATATGTTGCTTGCTAAAACAGAGTTGGATAAACAAAAAAATACACTCATATCAACTCTATTTGTTTAATTTTATCAACAAGTGGGAATGCACTGAGACTAACAACTACACACTTACGTTGTCACATATAGCATGCATGACTGAATTGGCATTATGATGTATGTTCAAATTAGACACTTACAATTGAAGCATATGATTTCTTTGGCAACTCTTCTTGGGCTGTCACAGCACGTGATTCAACCACTACTGTTTGACAAGTGTTTGGAGCTTCATTAATCACCTCCCCAATGGGTTCTTCCTCTTCTACTACCTCCCCATTGTCTGAAGGATTATAGACTTCCACCTCGGTCACGCCCTCATCTTCTACTGCCGATGGGGACGTTTGTTCTAGGGCGTGCTGCTCCTTTTGTGTTGGGGAACCTGCAAGTCAAAAGCAATAAGCCTTGATATTTCCAAATAAAGCAGTCAAAAAGACATGAGAGCCGCAAGGTCTTTGCAAGACAAACCATGCTCCGGTACATGAGGTGCACTAGTACCATTCACCAAGCCTTGGTGCTCTGGCTGGTTGTCTGCCTCTTCCACGAACCTAAATATGTCATTCAAGACATAGTAACCCTTGTCCTGGGGAGCAAGAAAGAAAGACTGGGTGAAGTCTCTCTTAACAGTGTCCTCTCCAGTGAGGAACCCGGTCACAAGAACAATCACCCCACCGCCAAGAGATTCTTGGGCATCCACCGATTTAGTCTCCACTCTAACAAAGCCGATAGATAATATCTTCTCATTGATCGCCTGCATCCCGTTCAACAATCAGTTCATGTCATTAACAATGAGAACTATCAGCTGCAAGATTCCATCGTTGAAAAGAAGCGTGCAACCCGACTGAAAATTCGAGCCTTTTGTACACTCACCTCGGTGGTGGTGATCAAGCTCATGGCGCCATGGGCATCCAGCCGGCCGAGCTTGCTGCTCTCCTGGTAGAACCGATAGACCAGCTCGGGGGACTGATGAAGGATATGGTAGTACTGCTGAACAAATGCGTTCCCCACCTGCACCACCAGCCTTCAAGTCACAGACAGCATCGAGACAAGAAAGAGAGGCAAGACAAAACAGAGGCGAATCCGCTACCACTTGAGCCGACAACGGGGATCGGCCGGCGACCGACGGCTGGGCGGCCATTTCGCGAGGGGTAAGCTCGAGGGAGGTCCGGTGAAACCCTAGGAACGGATCCGAATGCCGCCGGCAGGGAGGATAGATGCGACGACGAAGGCGAGGGTAGGGCGGGACAGGATGACTTCCAGGGAGCGGTCTGCGACAGGTCCGAAGGGCGGGGAAGGAAGGAACTGCTCGTTGCTTGGGGGTGCGCGCGTCTCTCTCCCACCTTCAGGTTCCTTTTTCTAGGGTTTGGAGCATGGGGTCGCGAAAGGGGGAGATGTGTTAGCCTCCTTGTTTCGACTAGACACGTGAGACATGACGACGGCTAGAACCCACACGCGCGGCCTCGGTAGCGGAAACGTGAGTCGCGGGCGGAATAACGTTGACGATTGGCTGGGGAGTGTGCCTCTGCTGACCGTCGGATCAGAGGATCCGGACTTGATGGGCAGATTATATAGTATACTTAATTATTATAACCCATTCCAAACAACACGGGGATGTAGCTCAGATGGTAGAGCGCTCGCTTAGCATGCGAGAGGTACGGGGATCGATACCCCGCATCTCCAATTACGTATTTTTTCTATAGTATTACAAAATATTTTTATAAATAAAAAGAAAATTTGCTTTTTTGCTTTGAAAATTATTTTTTCTTAAAAATTATATAAAAAATAACAATAAAATAATTTTATAAATAACAATAAAATAATTTTATAAATAACAATAAAATAATTTTATAAATAAAAACAAATCTACTTTTTCTTCCTCGAATAATTTTCCTTCAAAATTATAGTTGTTATAAAATTACCATAAGTAGAGTAAATCTGTTTCTTTTGATTCCTTCAGTTATATTCGGTCCTCTGTTTTCCGAGAACGAGCTCGAGTTAGGGCGCGAATACGTTTTCGACTTAAGTTAGGAGTCGGTCATCTCTTCCATAAATTGGGGTCTCCTTCGCTTGAGTCATCACCATCAAGGGGTGAAAGATCTGCGACGACAAGGAGTAGAAGGTCTGCCATCCTCGAAAGAGTGTTTGGCTGAGAAGGAAGCGCAGGAGGCGTAGGGATAGCACGGCAACAATGGCCGGGGAGCAGCTCCAAGTGCTCAACGCTCTCGACGTCGCCAAGACGCAGTGGTACCATTTCACGGCCATCGTCATCGCCGGCATGGGCTTCTTCACCGACGCCTACGACCTCTTCTGCATCTCCCTCGTCACCAAGCTCCTCGGCCGCATATACTACTTTGACCCCAGCTCGGCCTCCCCCGGCACGCTCCCGCCCAACGTGTCCGCGGCCGTGAACGGCGTCGCCTTCTGCGGCACCCTCTCCGGCCAGCTCTTCTTCGGGTGGCTCGGGGATAAGCTCGGCCGGAAGAAAGTCTACGGCATGACCCTCATGATGATGGTTATCTGCTCCGTCGCCTCCGGGCTCTCCTTTGGTCACACCGCCAACGGCGTCATGGCCACCCTCTGCTTTTTCCGCTTCTGGCTCGGATTCGGCATTGGTGGCGACTACCCGCTCTCCGCCACAATCATGTCGGAGTACGCCAACAAGAAGACTCGCGGCGCCTTCATCGCCGCCGTCTTCGCCATGCAGGGTTTCGGGATCCTCACCGGCGGCATCGTCGCGATCGTCGTTTCTGCCGCCTTCAAGAGCCGCTTCGACGCGCCGGCCTATGCCGTCGACCGTGCTGGCTCCACCGTGCCGGAGGCCGACTACATTTGGCGCATAATCCTCATGCTTGGCGCCCTCCCGGCGGCCCTGACGTACTACTGGCGGATGAAGATGCCCGAGACCGCGCGGTACACCGCCCTGGTGGCCAAGAACGCGAAGCAGGCGGCCGCCGACATGTCGAAGGTCCTCCAGGTGGAGATCGTGGTGGAGCAGAACGAAGCGGCCACGGAGGAGGCCAACAGCTTCGGCCTCTTCTCCAGAGAGTTCGCCCGCCGCCACGGCCTCCACCTCGTCGGCACCGCCACCACCTGGTTCCTCCTCGACATCGCCTTCTACAGCCAGAACCTGTTCCAGAAGGACATCTTCAGCGCCATCAACTGGATTCCCAAGGCGGCGACCATGAATGCCATCGAGGAGGTGTTCCGGATCGCCCGGGCGCAGACGCTCATCGCGCTCTGCGGCACCGTGCCGGGCTACTGGTTCACCGTGGCCTTCATCGACATCATCGGCCGGTTCGCCATCCAGATCATAGGATTCTTCTTCATGACCGTCTTCATGCTCGGCCTGGCCGTCCCTTACCACCACTGGACCACCAAGGGCAACCACATCGGCTTCGTCGTCGTGTACGCCCTCACCTTCTTCTTCGCCAACTTCGGGCCCAACAGCACCACCTTCATCGTGCCGGCGGAGATCTTCCCCGCGAGGCTGCGGTCCACGTGTCACGGCATCTCTGCAGCCGCGGGCAAGGCCGGGGCCATGGTGGGCGCGTTCGGGTTCCTGTACGCGGCGCAGAGCAGGGACCCGGCGAAGAGGGACAAGGGCTACCCGGCCGGCATCGGCGTGCGGAACGCGCTCTTCGTGCTGGCGGCCTGCAATCTTCTGGGTCTCGTCTTCACCTTCTTGGTTCCAGAATCAAAGGGGAAGTCGCTCGAGGAAATGTCCGGAGAGAACGAAGCCGAGGAGCTGATGGAGTCGGTGGCTCCTCACAGCAGACCGCCGCCTGTTTAAGACCATTTAGCTTCTTCACGTTCTCGAAAACTCTCTCTGTTTCTGCTTAAAGCTTATTTCTAGTCAATAATAATAATAATAAATAGTTTTGGGTAGTTAATGAATCGGTTAGGTCGAACCAATTCATCAATTTGATTAGGTTCGACTAAACCAATTCTGTCGGTTTGATCTAATCGGTTTTCTTATTAGCCTTTTTCTTTAAATAAAAAAACCATGTTTGACGAATAATTTCTGCTTTTGCTTTCTTGTTTCACTTGAGATTATAACAAAAACGTTTTTGCTTTTGTATTTTATTTCCCTTAAAAATTTAGGCCCAATAAAAAGCAAAAAATGAATGAAGTGAACATGCTATGAGAAATCTGTAGATATTGTGGTTAATTGAGATTAATTGGTTAGTATAAAAGATGTGGAAATGAATCAAGTAATATTAATGAAATAAGGAGTGGCCAAAAAATATAATATTTTTTTTCTGAAACAATAATAAAATAATAAAATATCCTTTGGGATTGAGAGTGTCAATCACATGAACGTTCTCCATCAATCACAATGTGCATGCAATAAATACTAAGTAGAAGGTTTCTACTGTCTTCACACCACCACCACAAGCTCACTTTCCTTATCCCCCTTCCACACCACATAACAAGGGAAAGATGTGATGGAGCAAGCCAACCAAGCCTGCTTTCTCCAAAATGCCACTCTAACACTATGCCATCCTCCTCCACTTCCTCCTCTCTTCAATGGCGTCTCTGCCGTCTCTTGCCATCAGTGGCACCCCCCACAAGCTCGACGCCGACGTCCGAAAGCTCTCTCCCGCATCTGTTCCCCTCGAAAAGGTAATCATCATCATCATCATCATCATCATCTGATTGCCTACTGCCCCCTCATCTATATCATTGCCACTGACTGCTGTGGCAACCCATAATTCAAGTGTAAAAATGGCATTTTGATGCAGAGGCTGTCCTACCAGAGAAGTCCCCCGACGGCGGACGGTAGCTGGGAGGCGTCGGTGCAGCCTCTTGACGCGCGAGAAGCCCTCGCCCTGCTAAGAGAGGGAACCGGCGTCGAGTCGGCCTTTTATGTTCCCCTTCTGCAACAATGCATCGAAACTAGGTCACTCCCTGATGCACAAGTTATCCATGCCCATATTATAAAGACCGGCACTCATGAGGAGCCCTTCGTATCGACATCTCTCGTCGATGTGTATATGAAATGTGGTGCCCCCCATCATGCCCGTAAGCTTTTTGATACATTACCTCGGAGGAATGTTGTCACTTGGACCGCATTGATCACTGGTTACGTTCGCAATTCAGAGCCTGAGAACGCGATTCTGGTATTTGTTCGGTTGCTGGAATCAGGGTGTTATCCTACGAACTATACGCTAGGAGCTGTTCTGAGCGCATGTTGTGCTCTGTACTCGATTGAGGTCGGCAGGCAAGTTCATGGATATATGGTCAAGTATGGGATCGAGTCCGAAACAAGCATGGGCAACTCGCTTTGCAGCTTGTACTCTAAATGCGGCAGCTTGGAGTCTTCGGTGAAAGCATTTCGAAGAATCCCCAACAAGAATGTGATATCTTGGACTTCCATCATATCTGCTTGCGGTGATAATGGTGATACCGAATTGGGCCTGACATTGTTTGCCGATATGCTTTTGGAAGATGTTGAGCCGAACGAGTACACATTGACCAGTGCTCTCAGCTTGTGCTGCATGTTACAGGATCTCAGTCTTGGAAAGCAAATCCACTCTTTCTGCATCAAGTTTGGGTGCGAATCACAGCTTCCTGTAAAGAATTCGATCATGTATTTGTATTTGAAATGCGAGGAAATTAATGAGGCGAGGAGATTGTTCAATGAGATGGATACAGTTAGCCTGATTACATGGAATGCGATGATTGCAGGACATGCTCAAATGATGAATTTGGCGAAGGATGATATGGCAGCCCATCATAGTGGCTTTGAAGCACTTAAAGTGTTTCAGAAGCTTAATCGATCAGGAATGCAACCTGATCTGTACAGCTTTTCAAGTATTCTTACTGTTTGCAGTGGTCTTCTGGCCATAGAACAAGGGGAACAAATTCATGCTCAGACCATCAAAAGCGGGTATTTGTCAGATGTAGTCGTCAGCAGTGCGCTAGTGAATATGTACAACAAATGTGGTTGCATCGATGATGCGACCAAAGCATTTGTGGAGATGTCAACAAGGACGTTGATATCTTGGACTTCTATGCTCACTGGCTACTCCCAGCATGGCCGTTCTAAGGAAGCAATACAGCTTTTCGAGGACATGAGGTTGGTCGGTGTAAGGCCTAACCAAATCACATTTGTTGGTGTGTTGTCTGCCTGTAGTCATGCAGGCATGGTTGATGAGGCTGAGTACTATTTCAACATGATGGAGAATGAATACGGTATCAAGCCTGTCATGGACCATTATGCATGTATGGTTGATATGTTTGTGAGGCAGGGACGATTGGAGGATGCTTTTGCTTTTGTGAAGAAAATGGATTTTGAGCCAAATGAGATTATATGGTCGATCCTGATTGCTGGTTGTCGAAGCCATGGTAACGTGGATCTAGGATTCTATGCGGCTGAGAGGCTGCTGGAGCTCAAACCTAAAGGGATCGAGACATACATATTGTTGTTGAATATGTATATATCAGCAGAGAGATGGCAGGATGTTTCAAGAGTGAGAAAGGTGATGAAAAATGAGAACATTGGTAGCATCAGAGACAGGAGCTGGATTAGCATCAAAGACAAAGTCTATTTCTTCAGGGCTAATGATAGATCCCACCAACAGTGTGCGGAGATGTATGCATTGTTGGAGAGCTTGCTCCAGAAAGCAACATGTCTGGGATATGTACCTTACAAAAGTGTTGAGTTGTCCGACAAAGAAGATGAAGAAAACTCAGTTGGTTCCGCTGCTGCTACACACCATAGTGAAAGATTGGCTATTGCCTTTGGACTGATAAATACGACAGAGGGTATGACCATAAGGGTTGTCAAGAATATCACAATGTGCAGGGACTGCCACAATTCTGTGAAGTTCTTCTCAATTCTAACCAAAAGAGAGATCATCGTAAGGGATAGTAAGCGGCTACACAGGTTCAGGGATGGCAGATGTTCGTGCGGGGATTTTGGTGCTCTACTACTATGATACTGATGATAAATGTTCTTGTTTTTATGTCCAAAAAGTCCATGGTTTAAAACTTGGACATGCACCTCTTCTTGAGGTTATCAGATTTCATCACTCGGCCTGCAAACTACTGTGATAGATTTCGAAAGAGTTTGTTGGTCATTTCATTCTTTTACCTGATCTTCTAATTTGAGTTGACTACTTGTGGATCTTGTAAATTGAGGCTCAAACCAATTCAGAAATGATCTTTCTCAGTTGTGGGTACAAATGCTATATTTTCTTTTCAAATTTGAAGCTGAAACAAAAGTTAGTATTACTTCCAATGATTTTTGGAGAATCAGGTTGATTAAAATGGATATCTTACAATCTAGTTCTTGTGAAAATATGGTTACAGAAGAATGCGATATCTACATTGATTTACTAGTGTTTGTATAAGACCCTAATTTTTTTTGCTTTTGTGCTTTTGTATATATATCAATATTTAGAGAATTACATTATAATTTTTTTTTTATGTTTTTGAGATCAAATTAATAAAACGAATATACGATATTACAGCACTAAATGAATATATGGTATTATATACTCATGTTTAAGAAAACCTCCTTCGAAAATATTTATATTTTCGATTGAGCTTCTATCTCATAGTCATTTATGTCGGTCATCGCTCAAAAAGTTTTAAATCACATAAAATATTAATATGATAATATTATGTTAAATCCGAGAACTTAAAATCTCATCTGACAAATATTGATAGATACGATTAGATTGACCCAATGAGAAGCAACAATGATCCTATTCAATCCATTTTGTTAGTGCATGCAATGTGCATCAGTATATTTGATAATGATGGATAAAACATAACTAGTTGTTTGCTAAGATCAATTCATTATTTGGATCTACCAACTTATCATATAACATAATCTGTGCAAAACTTTACTCGCACGCTTTCAACCAAACTCTGCCACGTTTTCCAAGTGTGTGGGTCCCACGCTAGCTTCTTAATCGTCTATCTTATGAAGGAGGACACGAGTAGGCGAGAGTGGAGTAAATGAAATAATATCGTTCATGGTTCTTAT
Source organism: Musa itinerans (assembly GCA_001649415.1). NCBI lineage: Eukaryota > Viridiplantae > Streptophyta > Magnoliopsida > Zingiberales > Musaceae > Musa > Musa itinerans. The sequence goes on from LVTN01000006.1 coordinate 682,428, forward strand.
AGTCCCATCGAACATGTTTTTCTACATGAGAAAAATCCGAAAACCCACAAGAGGACACAAATCTTACCATCTCTCCACAATCTCTTCAAGCTAATCTCTCATTCCAGTAGTTAATTATATGATTCTAATTAATTAAAAGAAAAGGATATATGAAAATAAACAACTAAAATAGTATACGAAAAATAAAAAAAATGATTATGGTAATTTCAAACATAAAAATGAAAAATAAAACCCAAGTGACAGTATACCAAATGGAAACGGAGACTTGTTTAGGTGGGTCCCACCGTTGGCGTCCGTATCTCGAACGAGTATGTGTTCGGGTTGGTCATATCCAGCGCGAATGGTTTTGTCCCAAGGAGAAGTGACACCGTGTCCTCGACCTTCTTGATGTCCGGGCAGGATTCGCTCTATGGAAAGATCGGACGGATGATCTCATGTCTCGCATACAACGATTATAGGGAGCGGTAATGTTTAAGACCGCACGCCGTTGTGGCATTTTCGTGATGGTCATGGAGAAGTTGGGTGCTCGGGAAGCCCTCATCTGTCAATCGTGCTCTGTTACAGCGGACGGGCTTCGTCTTTACGCCTCTCAGGAGTCGAGGCGTCGGAGAGGGCGGCGAAGGGTGTCGCGAGCGATCGAGCAGGAAACCCTATTTATCGATCGATCGCCACTTGGAATCGAGCCCTCGAGAGAAACAGTCGATGTCGGAGGTGTTCTCTGTGGTTTTGTGAGGGTTTTAATCGGCCATGGCGCTTGGGAAGCTCACCATCGTCCTCGGAGCGGGTACCTCTCTCTCTCTCTCTCTCTCACACACACACACACACACACCCACCCACCCGGAAAACACTGTAATTTGCCGTCATTTCCGCGGGATTGGCTCTAGTTTTGATTCTACGAGTACTTAAGCTTTGCAAGAATTTGGTTTTGGTGATAGGATCGAATGTGATCTTGGTTCCTTTCCTTCGACTTCTTTCTTTTGTCGAGGATTTGCACGGTGTGCTGTTAATTATCTAGAGGGGTTTCATGGAATCAAGTTAGTTTCGGTTCTTCTTGCTCTGCAGTCGGATCAACTAATTGTCTTGCAGGTTTAATTGGGTCCATGCTTACGAAGGATAGGAATCTATCTGATATTACACACCTTTTTTCTGGTGCTTTCAGGGTAAGTTTCTTAATCTTCATATTACTTGCTTATTGCTGATAAACCAATGCTTCTCCTGTCAACCATGATTTATCTTTATGTTAAGCGTTTAACAGGAAGTCATCAGCTGGTCCTTTTGTAATGATCGAAATTCTAATTATGCAGATTTTTACGAAGAACCTGCAACAAGATAAAGACAACCCTCGGTCCACTAGCAAGCCCCAAACTGATTCTCTGTTAGCGCAGGTTTGCGTGTCACCCTTAGAATGCTCCACAGAAGAGTTTGATGTTGGATGTTGTCCAATGCTAATGGACACAGTCATCGGTTTTCGTTGTTTTCAGTCGTAGGAGGATGCATCCATGCTGATGGTGTATTAATTTTTGTAGGTTAATACACTTCGAGAGGAGCTGCAACTCTTGGCATCATCAAGATCAGTTACAATTGTTACTGGTGATGGATCAGGTTCGAGATATTTTAACATGGATATGTGGTTTCATGATGATCAATATTTTTAAAATAGTAAAGTTGGACTGACACCGTGTAAAATGCTTTGTTGTTGCATCATAAGGTTTTTGTGAGTGAACAATGCTTGGTTCTGACATTTTCTTCATACTTTGTTTCTAGTATTTTGCACAAGTAGCCAAATGCGGCATCATTATTACTTTAACTAAAGTTTTCTAGATGAAGGTCACTGGATCAAAGAATGCTAAAATTTCTAATGTTACATATTTTACATGCCATTTTAATTTTTTAGAGAAAAATTGGGGGCATAGAGTCACCAAGTTAGCTTGGAATAATCTTATATTCTAAAGTGAATAAGGCTGTTAGAAGTATTTCAAAATTCTGTTTGATTGAAATTCTATGGTGGAATAAGGTTTTTATTGTCAAATGACTTAAATCATTAAAACGTCAGAATTATAACATGTTGCTGCATGATCTTCAGCAAGGATTGCAATTACTTTCATCTATAACCCTTTGATCAGGTGTGAATCATTCTGTTGGACCAAAATAGTCCGAAAGTAGTGAATGTCAAACCATTTAGCCTATACTCAATGGTATTTTTCCTTTTTTTGAGTATACCATCCCATTTACGCTAGTTAACCTCTGGTCCTTGCTCGGACTGGTATTTTCTGCCCTAACAAGGTTGGTGTACTAGAAAACTGCAGTCAATGGTCTTCAGTATTAGAAAATAACAAATATGTAATTCATATGGTGTGGTTTTGAAATTGCAATGCTATCTTCAGTATTCTTTTATCCAACAATCAAAAGTGAGTTGAATGAAGGATCCTCAATCCCACCCCATCAACCCTATGATCACACCCATCCAACCATTTACCCCAAAAAAAAGGGGAGTAGTGATTGAATGATCTTCTAGAGCTAGTCATAATTAGAAGTTTTGACAAAATTCATTTGAAATGAAAAATCTCCTAATATTCCCATCACAGCCCTTTCCTAATGATATAATGTGATGGAGTAGCCCCTTGACTGTTAGTTTTGGCGAATTGATTCAGCCCGTGCTTACAAATTATCTATCGACATGCTGGGGCCCGTATAGGCAATGGTTCACTGGCATGAACAGGTCCAGTTTCTGGTAATGCTACCTAAGACAAAATCAGGGGCAGTAATTCTTCTCCCTGTTCTGTTGAAATTGGCACATCTTAGTGGGTTTCATCAGTTTCTAATGTTTTGTAATGTTCAGGACCTTATTTCAAGCAGAACGTAATGCTGATAGTTGATAGTTATGTCAGATGTTTTGCTATTGCATTATTTTCTTCTGTATAATATGGTCATCTTATTATGGTTCTCTTTTAATCATGGTATTTCAAGTAATTTGTCTGTTAACCTTTAGAATTTCAATTGCAGATTCCAGAAGAAACGGGGTAACAGCCATTATTGTTGTTGGAGCTCTTGGATATGTATTTATATGGTGGAAGGTATTCTATCATATATACTACGAATGGACATAGAAGTTTAAGCTAGAGATGAGCATTAAATGAGTTCGTTTATCATAGTAATCCTGATGCTACCTTCTTCAATAATGTCTCTAGGAATTTATATTTTTTGCATGTATCCTAATACTACATGTGATTCCGTATAGACTGGACAATTGAAATGGTAGAATGTGTAAAGATGGTTTCTTTGATTGATGGGCTTAATTAGCAATTCTGAAGACAATATTTTGAATGATATTTTGAGGAGGAATAATATTGCTTCTTGATTGGTTCTTTGATTGACGAGGTTATTAGCAATATTTGAAGATAATCTCTTGAATAAAATTTTAGGAAAAAAAAATGTTGCTTCTTGATGCAAGGAGCACAGTGGCAGTAGAGAATTTCATAAGCTATATATTGTAGTAGAAGTTGAGAAATAAAATCAAACATAGAAGAGGGTGATTGCAAGTGTAGTTTGAATGAACAAATGAGGTTGTGTTTGTATTCTAAATAAAAATCAAAAGACCATGGGTAGGAGGATCCTAGTAGACCTAAAAGATAATCGTGATAATCTCAAATTGTATATAACATATTCAAAAGTTGCCACTTTAGAGCAACTATTGCAGATTCACTATGTCACTGTCGCACTTGGAATAGTACCTCTACCTAAAGTTTTGCTTCTTATGTGTTGGATCATATGGTTGCCGTGAGATATTGATTTGCCAATCAATTGAAGTTATTTGTGCATAAAATTTTTGAATGATTTTGAAGATTCTAGATTATTGCTTCCAGAGATTTTAGATTATTGCTAATCTTTGAGTTTGAAAAGAAACATAATGAGACAGTATAATGAGGTAGTTAAATGTTGACCAGGGTCATCATGCTGTACTTTCTACCAAATTCATTTTTAACAGTGATCCTGTTGGTCAGCAGGGTGCTTATTTGATATGTTGTGAATGAAATTTGAATTTGCATTATTAAGCTGTATAGTTAAATGCTAGTATTTTGCATCTCATAGGGATGGAAACTTTCAGACATGATGTTTGTGACACGGCGTGGCTTATCTGATGCTTGCACTCGAGTAGGCAAGCAATTGGAGCTACTTTCATCATCTATTGCAGTACGTTTTTATTGTTAAAGTTTATCTTGATTTATATTCTGAAAGTCAGTTTAATATTAAACAACTCTTTTCTCATTCCAACTTGCTCTAAATTACGAAACATTATAAATAGGATGTCTTTTTCTGAAATCATGTGATGCAGTGTTTGAATCATATTGCCTTTTGTTTCCAGCATAATGGAGGTCAAAATTGAGCTTCACAGTTGATGAATCTGTTAAAATATCTAAATAAGTTATGCATGAATAGTAATTTTGATAGTCAAGTTGGTGCTTGTCTCGGTCTACCTGAATACTCGTGTATTGAGATTGGATTGCAATCCAACGTTGAAAGGTCTACCTGATTTGTACTAGTTAATGGGAAAACATTGTGTTGCAATTTCTTTTTTTCTGAGGTAAATTGGTCCAGCTCAGATTAATTTTTTGTTGGTCTGGAAGTATGGCTAAACAAATTAGTTAAGAGTCTTACAATCATTATCTTTAGTTGAGTTTCTAAAATGGATGAATCTAAACTTGGTGAACTTGATCTTTCTTTATTGAACCTCTTTCCAAGCTCAAGACCTGAATCCTTGGTCATCAAGATAAACTTAACATCATTGCCATGGTTTTCATGTTACAGAGAAGCTACAAGAGGCTGGATCAATCACCAACCTCCATGAGGGTTATACCTTGGCTAGTCCTAGACACATTATTTTTTTTTTTTGATTTTTTTGGAGATAGTTTCATCTATATTGTTGGCTGCTACTTGAGATTGAGTTTGGAATCATTTCTTGTTGTATTATCATCTTTAAGTTCTGTTTTGCTTATTAGTAGTAGTAAGAGTCATGCTTAGAGACTTTTAGATGTGTGTTTAGTTAGCTTTTTTTGGAGTTTAAATTGTCTAAAGAGAAAAAATATCCCATAATTTATTTCTATATGACATCTCGTACATCCTGTAGGCTATGTCTTGGTAATGGATAGTATTATTTTCAGTAGATTATCATATTTTATTCATAAATTCTGTTATCTTCTTTGTTATTGGGAGGTCAGTTCTTCTCAAATTGGAGAATACAATCATATCCTGTCAACTGGTATCAGAGTGGTGTAATCTTCCAATGTGTTCTTCATTTTTCTACAATGTCATCTTCATGGTGAAGGGAACTAGAATAAATGTCATCTTGGAGAAGATGATGAAAAATTCGGTATTGCTATTGACAAAATATTTCTGATGTCAATTAAAATCAAACTCACACCAATATGACAATGAAACTCACTGCAAGATGTTGTGGCTTCACTGACGTTGTCAATGCCTTTTCTACTACCTTCTCCTTTGAAGTGCCTCTTGAAGTCTTCAACAGTCTAAAGTAGTTAGAGAATGTTAAAATTTCAGCCTGCTGAAAGTGATGAGCTTCCCTGATGCATTTACCAATTGGTTTGGTTCAGGTTGAGCAAATCTGTTAACCCAAAAGTAACATGACTCAAAACCAACTCAAAGTGCTCAAATTACTACTGCTAGTTGTATCATGTTGCTGTTACTTTTGATTGGTTAATAGACAAAGCATGTTTGTTTTCCGCACTTAAACAGACTAATCATACTATTGATCTTGCTTTCTTTCTGCCTCACATGATAGTAGTGTAGTTGAGGAAATATGCAAGTTGTCGTGGCAATCTTCTGTTGTATGTTTATTCTCCAATGAGTAATGTAAAGGAATATTATGATAGAGCAGATTGCAGTACTGCTGCTTCTGGAAGTAGTCATTTGGGCTTTACCTTCTTTCTCTAGGAATCATGCTGTTCTTTTAAAAAATTTTAATGCATACCACCTCCTTTAATAGTTGCAGGAAAGACAACAAAAGAATCACATTCTCATTCTTGTTTTTAAGCTTTAATCAGTATACACAGAAGTGCAGTCATCAGATCATGCCATCATCTTTTTATAATTTAAAGCATCATGTTCCCTGACGCATGCCAAATTTAATTGGAGTTTCTGACACTTGCACTCAAATCACCTAGTTAAGAACATAAGCATGCCTGTTCAAGCATCATGCTGTTGCAAACATCTAAGCTGATGAATGGTTGTGTTAACAAATGATCACTAGAGCTAACAACTATGTAAACATATTTAATGAATATATCCTGTTTAAGGGTTGGGTTTCTGCATTATGGCCAACAACTGCATCAGTGATTTGTCAAAGTGATTGATAATCCATTTAATTGTACTTCTCAATACTTTGAATTTTTCCTTACCCCTTACTTGATATTCTTTTTGTGATTTTGGCAATTTTGATGGATTCATAAGGCCTTTTTTTCTATAAACAAAAGTTTAGCTTTTAGTCTCCTGAAGTCAGAAGCTTTCTTTAATTGATTTATATCTATTTGTGATTGTACCAAACTTATTAAATATTATTTTTCTAGTTATATAATTTGTTATCTGCTCTTATTACTCCAGAGTTATAGTTGTCTTTTATAATCCTCATTTTCACCCAAAATTGAGGCAAGGTTTCTAGAACAATGAGCTTTCAAAACTTTTTTTGAATTAACTAAACTGCATTCTAGCATGAGAATAGAATGGACTACAGCAATAAGCCATTAGCCCACATAATTTTGAAATCTGCTAATGGATCTTTTCTTGCCATTTGGCCATACAATATGCAAGATATTTGGATAATTATATCACCACCATAATCTTTTGCCCTTTGTCCCTCTAATCTGAATTTATTTGCATTATCCTTATTGTTGTTCCTATCATTGTTCTTTGGTTCCTGAACCATGACAGTCACCTAAAATTTATGGATCACCGATTTGTAGGCTGCCAAGAGACAGATATCTTCAAGAATGGATCGTGTAGACAGTAATTTGGAGGAGTGTAAGGAGCTTGCTGCTGCTACCAAATGTGAGGTGAGGCATTACATTTCTGTACCTGTTACTTGTCATCCTTCCAATAGCTGTGGCCTGTCTGCATGGTGTTACTCTTGTAAATGCATCTGTAGGTCTCACAGCTGCATGGGAATTTAAGTCTGTTCCATACTGAAGTTGAATCTGTTCACCGTGCTGTCCAGACTCTGGTAATTATGTTAAATTTACATTCTTTAGATCTAAATCTATCTTACATCAGAAGAAAACAAGATTGTTCTGTTAGAGTATAATCTGATTCCGATCTGTATTGTGCTTCAGGAGACAAAGCTTGGACGAATAGAGGGAAGTCAGGTATTACAAATATTTTCTTTTTCATCTGTTTGTTTTTCATTTGTTGATTTAGTTCCCAGTGTTGATTTACTCCATATTAGGACTTTGCGACCAGAGGAGTCTATCAGCTTTGCCAGTTTGTTGAGAGATTGGAACAGGGAAGAAACCAAGAGTTTCTTCAGGCAAGCAATTTGGTGACCTTTATATGTTCTTTGATCGCCTATTACATGTCTCTCTTTAGTCTGGCATGCGCAACTAGCTATAGTTATAACATTGTCATTTTCAATCAACCAGTAATTTTTTTACATATTGATTTATGCTTCAAATTAACTGTGTTAATCGGCTCCCTAACAAAAGGATTGGGCATATTTGGTAAAAGAACAAAAGGATTGGGTATAAGGATGCAGCGAGTCCAAATTGGACACTTCATGTAATTATCATTTTCTCTAGGTAGTTTTTTCATTAATGACTTGTGGCAGCATGGCTTGTCTGCAAATTTGCTGACCACTAGCAAAGATGCTAGTATATCATGTGCATGGTCCTAAATTGCTTTTTAGTCATCATGTTCTGTGATTTTGAACAAACTCTTAAATTTGCAGGACTCACCAACCACTTCTCAGCGAGCTATTGAACTTCCACAAACTTCTTCAGTAGTGGCAAGGGTGGCCTTATTACTCTCTGCTTTATGGATTGTTTTTCATTATTATTAACTTTTTGCCTATTCGTATTTTAATAATCCTTGGTTATCCCAAAACAGACGAGTTCTTTGCCACCTTTAGCAGTAGAATCACCATCACCATCATCAGCATTGCCGTCTATTGCTCTTGAGAGCCCTAGGGTGAGCATTTATAGCATTAACTTTAGTTCCTTTTGTGAATGCTCCAACACGGTGCTTATTTCTTTGTAAATTATGGTTCTCAGATTCTGCGATCATCAACTGCTGTATCACCTTCAGGCCTAAAGGTTTGCAGATCCTGCTATGTTCCTGATTTGTCTTTTAATTCTCTTGCAAAGTTCTTTGAGAAAAATTCACAAAAAAAAATAAAAAAAATCTGATTGCGCATTCAGCCGGTTGTGCATCCATAATTCTGTATCAAATCTTCTTCTGCTTAATGGTATAATGATAACTGTCATATAAGCCTCATAAATAACCAAATGTAATCTTTATGGTCTAGGTATTACACTAACTAAAAATCATAAGCTATTTCTGGTTTAATAACTAATAAAAAAAAATGAAATGGAAGATAGATGTAACAGGGTAAATGAGTAGAAAAAAGAAGGGAAAAGAAATAACAATAAAGTATTAGGAAACCTCTTTTTAAGTGAAATGATTCATATGTTGACCCTATATATGACAATTTCCTAGTATAGTTTTTAACCATTTAAATAGGTTTAACTCTGCAGGACACCAGTCAACACTGACCTATTTTTTGTAATTTGTGTCCTGTGGAGTCTCACCTATATTTTCTTGCATTTGAATCCTAGTTACTTAAAGGGCCCCGCTGATTTAGCATATGCTCAAGAAATATGTTGATGCTGAATATTTGCTTGCTAGACAACAATCTATTTAGATGACTTGTCGCCCTAGAAACTTTCAAGGTGATGTGGTCTCACAAACACGTGAGCCACATTTACCAGGTTTGTGAGCAGTGACATCACCCCCGACTGTCTCCAGGTCATGAAGCCATCAAGTAATCAGCAGAGTAGGATGAGTAAGAGATGTAGCCAATCTTCTGGTTCGACCGGTCTGAATAAACCTATAAAGTAATTTGAAAGAACAACATATTAGCTTCTATATGGACTTTTCATATTCTTGATCCGAAGTAACTATTGAAAAGGTGTATCCATTAAGGAGCAAGGTCTTTTGTCCATACAACCATTATTATTTTTCTAAATAAGATAAAAATGCAAAATCTAGAACTGCATTAGCAAAAGCGAATTCTAAAGTTTTATGATAGTACACCCATATTGTTTTTTTTTTCTAGATGATTAGAAACAATCATGTAGGCATGCCAAGTAGGGCTGTGCATATGATAAAAAAATTCTTGAGACACCTGACCTGCCTAGCTTATCGATTGATGTTCTCTCTTCAGGTGCTGCAGGAGATTTCAAATGCAATTAAACCAGGAAGCATGAAATCAAATATGATGTCTGGAAATACTGCTGAAGTCTCCAATGGAACTACTGAAGAACCAAATGGCACTGCACCAAGTTCCAGTCGGTCCATCTGGAAGTCTACCGAGGAACAAAACAGTACTGTGCCAAGTTCCAGCCGGTCCATCTGGAAGTTGCCAAGCATCAGTATTCTCTCGAGAACCCGCAGTTCTGCTACCTAACCACTTGTTGCGTATCATGGGTTGCCAAACAATTCCTCCTTGTTCCCGGATGATGTAGTTTTCGCTACAGGTTAAAGAGAGGGGTAGCGCTCTAAATTTCATAATACAAACCAAAGACCAAATTTTTTGTAGATGTAAAGGTCATTGGCAAACAATTGGTTCAGAATTGCCCTCTTTATCAAGTAGACATTTTTTGTTTGGCAAGAACTTGGAGTAGCTGTGGCTTATAATTAGATGAAAGATTGATGGTACAAAAGATTCTGTTTATTTGGCGTTTTGAGCATAGCCATTCTATACGAAGTGTGGTAGCGAAATCTGCATACCGAGCATGTTCTTTGCCTCCCACCTATCGAGTATCGTGCAGCTTCAAGAAGAGAAAGATTAGTAGACGCCAGCATGCTTTTGACAGAGACCATATTTGACTCCTTTCTTTTATGACGATCGTCTTCAAATATACAAGTTTTTAAGGCCAAATGAAATTTTACTGTACTCGTACCGCAGTCCAAACTATAGGCGAAGGAGCTACATAGAAGAAAGTACACCCAGTTACAAGAAACCTTCTTTGTTACACCTGCTAGTAGTTCATCCAGTCCTCCTCGATCCTCTCCAGCTTGAGTCGCTCTTGAACGTAGGCGATAAAGTTCGCGGCTCGCCGATCTACCTCGCTACTGTCGATGGCGCCGTTGACTGTGGTGGTATCGTAGCCACCGCGGCCGCCGATCATCCCTTCCTTTCTGCCCAAGGGAGCAAGAGGAGGGGTTGCAGGGATAGTGTTAGTAGCATATTTCCCCGAGGACTTTGATCCTCTTCTATAGAATAACCCGCTACGATTGCTGCTGCCGGACTCCATTCCCTAACTGAGCTCTTCACCTCACCAGGTTGCTTGTATCTTCTTCTCTTTCGGTGCTAATTTATAGTAGCATGTTTGCCATGTAACAAGTTTATGATAAGGTGTACAGTAAGATCCATCATATCTTCCCCAAGTAAAATATCTAGTGCAGAGAGAGAGAGAGAGACACAGAGAGAGAGTAATATGCTAGCTGAAGTGTACATTATCGTGTTGAGAATATCTTTTGCCTAGACATGCATCAACTTTGGTTTACTATTGCTGAGTTCCAAAGACACGAGTGATTGACATCTTTCTATTCCAGGGATCCAAACAGATAAGATCAACGTCCTCTTCCTCCTCTGGAATGATTCAGCAAAGAGAAGGACCAGCATCTCCTTTTTGACTCATAGCTTCAGCTCTGAGTGCCTCACCTACGTCTTTGTCAGCATAAAGTTTTCACCACCCATTCAATATTTTACCCATGAGATCACTACCAGCCATTTGCTACACTACTTCAGATCTTTCTCACTCAAGTTGATGGTTTGTGGTTGTTGCCAACTTAGGGATTACTATGAAATCCTTCTGATATTTTTCAGATTGTTTCATGGCAGGAATCAGAATAATGAAGCTGTGCTCTACCACCCTGACGGATTAAAAAAAATATTTTATATACGAACAAATATTAAAAGGTCGTAATATATAATAAAATTAAATAAGATATTATTATTTATCATAGAAAATTCCTCCAATGCGAATGATAAAAATCACATGACAAAATTTTGAAAATTTACTATAAAAATAATGAACATACAAATCTTAAAATCTCTTACCCAAAACCCAAGCAACAATCACAAGAGAATAATAGAAATACAAGTATTGCGTCACATTACACAATATCCAAAATCTTCCCAAGTGATCATAGTAAGAATCCACTAGAAATCTAATCTAACCTGAGATGAGTATACTGCTTCGATGATTGAGAATAGTCTTTGCGTTGTTCTCATCTTCTTCCTTCAACTGTCATTACTGATTTTTCCTTTTTCTCAGCCACATTCATAATTGTCATTGCCTTTTTATTTTTTTCAGCCCTAGTCGTAAAAAACCTCAATTAGAACAGTTAAGGTTTAGGTTAAAAGAAAAAAAAGATTTCAATGACTATTAACTATGGGTTATTAAAGCCCTGAGCTATTTGTTCAACACGTCTGACTTTCAAATTATATCTTCTCTCATCCCCATTTATGATTTAATGAACACTCCATATTAAGAATATAAACTAAAATCATATTTCATCTAATTGTTTAAGTTGCAAATGTATAAATAAATTTATGGAATGATATAGAAAAAAAAAATTAAGATGAAGATCCTTATCCTCTTACAATAAAAATATCTCAATTAATTTTGATTAGTTGGATTGAGTCATTTATAACCCTCACACTCACACACACACACACACAAATGAATGACAGAGTGTATTAAGAATATAAACTAATATCATGTTTCATCTAATGATTTGAATGAGTGAAAAACATAGATAAAATATGTTTCATTAATAAGTTATGGATCAAAACAAACCAATTTAGAACACACTAATTAAATGTAGCAAAAGAGAAAAAAAATATTTTCTTTACTTCCAATAGCAAAGAATATAACAAGATTTTTATGTGGAATCTTTCTTGTCTCCTCCATACTATTTCTATTCCTTGGCATCCATTAATTTCATTTTCAGATATTTTCTTCAGAGAATTACAATCACCAACAAGAAAACAGTAAGAACAATGAATGACAGTGCTATTATGTTGTATTGATGCTAATTACACACATATGTGACAACCACAACAAACTTTTACAGCTTATTATGACATAATTATAGTCTTAATAAAGTTCTCTCTCATAACTACATGAGAAAATGTATGACCACAGCATTCACCTCCTCATGTTCTTCCTGAAGAACATATCGAAAGCACGATCCACAAAGAGGAAGTAGGCAAATCTCCATGACCTCTTCAGTATCAAACAGCCCCAGAATACCCAGAACCCAAAGACAAACCCCGGCAGCATGGCAAGACCGAACCAGATGATGCTGTCTTCTTCATCCAAACCATCGTCTTTTTCGGTTCCTGCACCGTCCGAGCAACCTCTGCTCAATGGAGGTCCACAGAGACCAGCATTTCCACTGTAGATGGATGGGTCATCAAGCGTTTGTATCTGATCACCTCTGGGAATCCTCCCTGACAAGTTGTTGTTGGAGAGATTCAACACGCTCATGAATGCCAGATCTGCAATGCTCGCAGGAATTGGACCAGAGAGCTGATTCATGGAGAGATCAAGAAACTCCAGCCATTTCAGGTTGCCGATTGCCTGTGGAATCCTCCCGGATAAATGATTCCTCGATAGGTTGAGGAAGAGCAGCCCTGCAAGATTTGTCAGCTCTGTGGGGATCTCTCCTGAGAGAGAGTTGCTGGAGAGGTCGATCCCTGTGACAAGTGAGAGTGTGCTATGGAACATGAGCTCCCTCCCCTTCCAGATCATCTGAATGCTCTCCGAGTACCCCAGCGCACTGAACTCTACAGCTCTTCCTTCTTGTCTTCTCGCCATAGCAGATAGACCAGAGAAGCTCCTCGGTATGCTTCCCCTGAGATCGTTGTCTGCAAGGTCCAACACCTGCAGTGAGGCAAGCCGTGAGAGCTGTGGAGGAATGCTGCCACCGAACATGTTCGATCGCAACCTGAGAACTATCATGGACGGGAAGCTGTCCCCCACCCATGTCGGGATTTCTCCATGGAAGCCGTTCTCCCCCAGATCCAGCGCAACGAGATGCCTGCACTGCTTCAGGGACGAGGGGAACTCCCCACTGAACCTGTTGCTGTTCAGGTGCAGTGACACGAGTGATGCATTGGAGCCCATCGAGCTTGGGATGCTCCCATGGAGATCGTTGTTTGCTAGATCGACGTACTGCATAGCTTCCGTGTCCAGCAAACAGTCGGGTAGCCTCCCTGAGAGGTGGTTGTTCGAGAGATCGAGGATCTGCAGACCGCTGAATCTGCAGAGCAAGGGGATGCTGCTGCTGTCGATGAGGTTGTCCGAAAGCAGCAAGTACTGCACGTCAGGCAAGTAAGTAGAGCTTGAATTCGTGATCTCTTCCCAGTCCACCGGGAGCATGGCCGTGAAAGAATTCCTGGAGAGATCAATGTAGTTGAGATCTGGATGTTGGAGGAGCAACTTCCATACTTGGCCGGAGAGCTTGTTTCCGGACAAATCTAAGCTTTGAAGAGCCGAAAGTTCAGCTACCGTCGAAGGAAGTGATCCCGATACGCCATTGTTGCTCAGGTTAAGCCAAGCCAAGGAAGCCAAGTTCCCAAGCTCTGCCGGAATGCTTCCTGTAAGATTGTTCGACGACAAACTCAGGTAGTAGAGGTTCGTCATGTTCCCGAACTCTGGTGGAATCCGACCGGAGATTCTGTTGTCGTCCAAACGCAGGTTGGCGAGACTCCTCCATTCCACCCAAGCCGGTGACAGAGTGCCGGTTAACTGGTTCCCAGGAAGGTACAAGACCTCGAGCTGAGGATGAGCACCGAAAGCTTCTGATAGATCTCCACTGAAGTGGTTCCACCCCAAACTGATCCTTCGTATCCCTGTGCAGTTCTTCAGCCAAGCTGGTAGTCTTCCTGTGAAGTTGTTGTTCTCTGCGTATAGATAGAGGGGAGTGGAGTTGTTGCAGAGGAGGGGTGGCAGTTCCCCCGAGAAGCTGTTGTTGGTGAGTTGCGCTTTGCTCAGGAGGCCGTTCTTCCCTAGTTCCCCTGGAAGGCTACCTGAGAGCTTGTTGTTGATGACGATTAAAGATTGGAGCTTTGGGAGTGCAGAGATGGTGCTCGGTAACTCGCCGGAGAACTGGTTCTGGCTGATGTCTAGGATCTCCAGAGCCGTCATGTTCCCAATCTCTGGCGGGATTGTGCCGCTTAGCCTGTTGTCAGAGAGTTCCAGCACGGTGAGCTGGGTGAGCCTGCCGATCTGGTGAGGAATGGGACCTGTGAACTGGTTTTCCAGGAGTTGCAGATCCTGCAATTTGGTCAGATTGCCGATCTCTTCCGGGATCGAGCCGGTGAGATTGGTCTGGCCGAGGCCCAGGCTTCTGAGCTCTCTGAGCTTGCCGATCTCCTTGGGGATTTGCCCGGTTAGTGGATTGTGATCCATCTTAAGCGAGATAAGCTGCGTCCAATTGGCGAGAGCTTCCGGCATCAGCTCGGAGAATCCATTTCTCGATACGTCGAACACCTGAAGTCTCGTCAGCCTCGACAGAGATGAAGGCAGTACCCCGTCGAACTGGTTGTGGGAAAGATCCAAGTGCAGCAGCTTAGTGCAGCTTGTGATCGCAGAAGGGAATGGCCCGACGAGGTGGTTGTCGGAGAGAGTGAGATTAGTGAGCTGCGTGAGCATCGCGATTTCCTCGGGTACGGTTCCCTCGAGCTGGTTGAAGCTGAGATCCAAGAAGATGAGCTTGGAAGCAGCAGAGATGGCGGGGGGGACGCGGCCATGGAGGCTGTTGCCGTAGAGACCGAGGTGGGTGAGGTTAGGGAGGGCAGAGAAGTCGAGATCGAGGAGGGTGCCGTTGAGGCCGGAAGAGGGCAAGCGTAGCTGCACGAGGCTGCCGGCGGCATCGCAGCGAACGCCGAACCAGTTGCATGGGGTGGTCGTGGCGTCGGTGAGCGACCATGAGCTGAGCGTGTCGGGTTGGAACAAGCTGGTCTTCCAATTCACGAGAGCCTCTGCTGCTGTTGCAGCTCCAGTTTCTGCAGTGCAAGTCGGTAGGAGGAAGAGGAAGAAAGGAAGGAATTTGATTGGCTTCATGGCGTCCGATCGGGAACGAGACGAAGCTGAGGAAGTCTATGAATCAGACTGTTGTTGGTCCTTGACCATTTCCCGGAGCTGAAAGGTCCGCCGCAGCTTCGGGAAGTCAGCACATCAATGAAGAAAAGTCAAAATTACAATGCAGAGAGCATTGTATTTTGACCAACTGAAAAAAATCTATAATAATTTATATGCCTTTATGATTCTTTATGAATCTCTTATAATTTTAAATATGAGATTTTATATTAATAAAACAATTATATGCCTTTAAAAATTTAATTTATTTTTTTTAATTATTTATTTAATATCCATATATTTTTACTATCATTAAAGATCTGATTAATAATAATAATCAAAATAATTTGTTTTACTATGTAAGCTAATTATCATCTTGAAGATTTAAAAGATAAGTTGGACTGAACACCTCACCATTATCTAATATATTTAAAGATAAGGGAAGGGAAGGGAAGAGAAGAAGAGAAAGATGGAGATGTCCTCAACTGTAGCAGTTCACTGCTGTCCGATTCCCTCCGTCTCCAAGCCTCGACCCTCACCACTCTCTTCTCTCATGCTACAAGCAAAAGGCTTCCTTCTCTCTTCCTTGGCTCCTTTGGGCCTTGCCATAGTTCTGAGCTCTCCCATTTTAAATATGAGATTTTATATTAATAAAACAATTATATGCCTTTAAAAATTTAATTTATTTTTTTTAATTATTTATTTAATATCCATATATTTTTACTATCATTAAAGATCTGATTAATAATAATAATCAAAATAATTTGTTTTACTATGTAAGCTAATTATCATCTTGAAGATTTAAAAGATAAGTTGGACTGAACACCTCACCATTATCTAATATATTTAAAGATAAGGGAAGGGAAGGGAAGAGAAGAAGAGAAAGATGGAGATGTCCTCAACTGTAGCAGTTCACTGCTGTCCGATTCCCTCCGTCTCCAAGCCTCGACCCTCACCACTCTCTTCTCTCATGCTACAAGCAAAAGGCTTCCTTCTCTCTTCCTTGGCTCCTTTGGGCCTTGCCATAGTTCTGAGCTCTCCCTTGCCCTCCGTTGCAGCACTCCCTTATCCTAATCCTCAGTCTCCTCCTTCCTCACCTGCCACTCCCTACGCGCAGTCTCAGAAGCTGCAGCTTGGGCTAGAGAATGGGTACATTCATTCCTACTGCCTACTCTGTTTCTTCCTTCTCCTTTGTTCATCGCAGGCCAAAAGACCATCGAGGTGTTCTAATGCAGGAAGATTAGAGCTTGTCCATCCATCAATCCTGGTTGCGTCTCCACGAACCCGAACTCGTCGTCGTTTGCTTTTCCATGGATGATCCCTGATGATTTCTCGGGAGATGTCATTCAGGTGAGCAATAACTCGTTTGATGAAATGCCACTATGTGCTCTCTACATGTATCCTCTCTCTCTCTCTCTCTCTTTCTCTTAAAACAGAGTTTGCGTGATGCAATCCTGAGAACACAGCGGAATGTTGAGTTCAAGGTAGACGAAGAAACACCTGACGGTAATTCATTTAAATTTGATGCCTATGCTTTGATGCAATTATTAGTCTTCAATTAGTTGTCTCAGTGGTGTTTTTTATGTTGTTAGTAAGTTCACAGTTTAGCATTTTATGTCAATGTCCTCAGTGTTCTAAATTTATTGGTTTTTTTTGGAATTTTGTACTTTATCATAATTAGTAAAAAAAATTACATAAGCATTTGATTCAGCTTACAGTCCATGGACACATTTGTTCATCGGTATGATTTGTCAATATACTCCGACGGCCCACTCCTATCAAAGCTTTTCTCTTGTTTAACTCATAAATGTACCATGTAATGTGTTTTGAACTGGATCAGGACATAATTCAATCTTCAAAAGAATAGAGAATGCTTGCTTCTTGATGCTCATATTCTTTGAAGTTTATTGTTCATTCATACACTTCTCAGCTTACTGTCTTTCAGAGATTTAACTTTGAAACATGTAGGTTGTGAGCAATAGAGAGGCAGGATCAGATTTAATACAAAGTTACTCTCAACAAGTTCAGTGTCTGTTGAAACTTGTGATGACAACTATGTTATCAAACACAAAGCTGCTAAGAATAAAGAAAAGATGTGGTTCCTATTGTAAACAGCATCTTACTTCAGCTCCATCCTATGGAAGATTAAACAGCTTCTTTGCCTCTTGTAAACTCATATTGCAACATGAGTGGACAGGTAAATATTTAACAGTTCAACGAAAGAATAATTAATCAGATGGAATACGAAAAAAGAAACAATAATGAAGACAATAAATTCATTTTACAATAGGTTTATTAGAAAAAAGACCATTAGGAAGGGACTATTAGAAGAGATAGAAGAAGAAATAATTATTGAATAGATTGATTGTTATTAACATATCCCCCTTCCTTTTATACAGGTTAGAAGGGAGAAGTTTCCTCAACAGGTTAGAGGATTTCCCTCAACAGAGTAGAGAGATTTCCTCAAACAGTTAGGAAAATCTCATCTACTTATCATGCCCCCGCAAGATGGTGCTCCTATCAAGGAGGCCAATCTTGGACTGATGTAATGCAAAAAGTTTACGAGCTAGAGGCTTCGTAAATGAGTCGGCCAATTGATCAGCCGTATGAACATGAGAAACACGAAGTTGACGACGGACAACTTGATCGCGTACAAAGTGGAAGTCGATAGCAATATGTTTCATGCGGGAGTGAAATACCGGATTAGCGCACAGATAGGTAGCTCCAATATTATCACAATATATTGTAGGGGTGGAATTGATGTTGAGCTCTGATACCATATTAGAAGAGATAGAAGAAGAAATAATTATTGAATAGATTGATTGTTATTAACATATCCCCCTTCCTTTTATACAGGTTAGAAGGGAGAAGTTTCCTCAACAGGTTAGAGGATTTCCCTCAACAGAGTAGAGAGATTTCCTCAAACAGTTAGGAAAATCTCATCTACTTATCAGGGACAACATATTCTTAGATTTGGTGATCTGCAACAAGTAAAATTGCTTGTTTTAATACACTCTCTAATGTTCATAAGCACTTCCTGCTTGCAGCGGAGAAAAATCATCCTATATTATATTACCTAACAACTGGATAATATACTAGTGTACTTATTTCTATAAATCCACAAACCTGTTAGGCCCTTGGCTATACAGTAAGCTCGATATTAATTATAAATACAACAAGTTTGTGATATAAACTAACACAAAGCTTTCTTATCCACACTCCTTCAAAGCTTATATTAACTTGTCTAGAGTCTAAAGCTCTCAGAAATCAGCCATTTTTTTTCTTAAGTAGCTTAGAGAAAGTTTCATATCTTTATTTTGATGCAAATCTTTCTTGCAATGATTAGGTTGGGTTTGCTGGTGAGTAGACCACATTATTCAACTAAGTCAATGATTTTCACAGATCGTGAACACTCCTTTTGAGCATATATCATTTTTTCTATAATAAAATATTCAGACAGCTCAAAACTAAAAAATCATCCAGTTATTCATTTAGGTAGTTCATAAAAACTTACTGGCATGTGGTTCTTTTAGATGAACAACTTATAACAACTACTATAGTGAGGTTGATGAAATGACTAGACATATATCTGATTACATAATCTTCACATCTTATGCCTCATCCTCCAGGCTTACTGGCTTTCGTTATAATTCTTGGCTCATAATTTGAACCATGGTACTTTGGTATATCAACCATCGCTATAATGTTCATGATTTGTACATCTCTTTTTACATATATTTTTCCATTTCATTTTTTTCTTATCAAACGTATGTTTACCCATAAAGGACAAAGCAGGGTGACATACTTGACATTGCATTTATCAGGGAAATATATACAAGCAGAGGTTGATGGAGGATTTGGACGTGATGTAATGGAGTTCCTGGTTAGAAAAGATGTTGTTGCTTTTAGATCAATGGCAACAAAAGTCACATATATTTACCCATTCACAACAGCTTTAGGTGACTCCAAAGGACAAATTGAACGAATCAACAGAATCAAGGACGAATTGGGATGGTATGCTCCCAATTTTGAATCCATGGATTAAACAGGTTGGTTTCTGTAAATTCACCTCTATAGCATATTTTCTCTGTTTATGCTGCAAACCAAGTGTATTGAATGACATTGATTGAGCACAGGTTATGTGCCTTTATGTGATGGTACCAGATGATGATTTGACAAAACTTTGATGAATTGATATCTTTTTTTTTTCCCTCTTGTATGATGCTTCTGTTAAGGCATTACGTTGTATGTCTAATATCATTAGAAATTTCCTGAGCTGGTCCATTTCCTGGCAATGGAGTAAGTCATCTTCAAAAGGGCACAGAAACTAGAGGTAATTGCTTGGAACATAATTATCTGTCAATCTCATGTGAGCTGTGTAAATGATTAAGAAGTATGACCTAGTACTTATAAAATAAGAAATTTTAGTCTTGTCTCCAGAATAATAGAAAGTAAGAATAAAAATTTGAAATTACAGGCATGACATTGCTCATCCCATACTGATCAGAAGAAAATGATTTTATTGCTAGTATGCCTGTTGTACATCTGAAGGTCATTAATATCAGCATTCACTCACTAGAAGTGTCTTTATTCGTTGCTTTTCACTGTTGACTATCAGACAGTTTTCCTTTGAACTAATTCCTACTGCTCTCATTACTCACATTAGCTGAAGGAAACCTTCGAAGTCTAAATTCTATGCCTACTCCCAGGGGATCTATACAGGAAAGATGCTTTAAATCTTAGATTTCTGGTTGTTTAGATAATGTGAGTACCACCTCAAGTTCCTCTTATTATCATTTAAATGCTGTTTTGGCAGCCTCTTTGTTGTTTGACTGCACAACTGCAGTTTGTAGATTTATGGTTCTGGAAAATTTTCCAAGATATTGATTTTCCTGGATGACTACATATTAGAAAGTGAAATCATGTTAAGTAAAAGTCATTGATGAAAGCACTAAATAATTAACTTATGCTCAGGATTCAAAACAATAAAAACATTCTTTTCAGAATCTGTTGATGTTTTCACAAGAAATTTTTAAAGAAAGACATGAGCTGTAACATTCTAGAAATGACAAGAAGACACAATTGGAGTATGTAAGGTTCAAATTGAATCGAACATGATTTGATAAAGTTGTCACATGTGCATTGTGATGTATTGATGGTTATTTGCTGCAAAATACTATCCCTATTGACTATATGGGAGCATTAGGGACCCATGTGGTGAAAGGGACTTTGAAGAACTTATTGCTACACTTGTTGAACAGGTAAAAGTAATCAATGCTCTACCATCTCATGCCTTGCTTGATCAAGTTGCACACTGAGCAAAAGAAAGCAATGTGTAAACCTACTATTTTTGTTGGTAACCCTCTGAAGGAAGGTCTTTTATGGTCCAACCAAGATGAAAAATACTATCCAAAAAATGTCTTTCCCAAAAGGAAACCTAGAGTGAAGTTTTGAACCAAATCTAACTCTTCTTTCATAAAATTGATCACTGGGCTCTCTTTTGAGACTTATTCATTGTGATGTTACAAACAGCAGAATCATGTTATAGATATCTTTTCTTTTTTTAAGTTGGATTTGTGTTCCATCAGCCCTGTCACTTATTTTTCTAACATGAATAGTTGTCCACAAAATAAGCTTATCATTTCCCCATATTTTACAGTAATAGTGTATTAAAGTTTCAAAGTTTTGTTTTCATAGGATTAGCTTAAACTCATAACGCAGAGGATTTTTTACTGAGTTGATTCTGGCTTTTGAATGAAAACAGGTCAATGGTGCAGTAATCTCATGCCAACTGCAAGATGGAAATGTTCAGAAACTTGGCATTACCTCCACAAGTACTTGGATCTTAAAACCTGTTCAAGATGCCTCTAAATTGCACACTTCGGCATCCAATTACAAGCTTTCCTACTGGATCATTGGAGGTTCATTGTGAAAGACTTGTCCTCTTCACTGTGTCATCCTCTTGAAGTAATACCAGTAGTAGTAGCAACAGATAATTACATAGAGATCTGTGTGTGGCAGGTTTAAGATATCATATGACAACAGTTCATTGGTCTACAAAACTTGGATTCATTGTGTTTTAAGGTATTCTTTTGCCACATGGATGTTTCAATCACAAAAATGAATCCTTTGCTTGTCATGATGAGATTGGACACATTGATCTTTTGAACTGAGTAGAGAAGTTTGGAGGAAAAAGAAGACCTCATTCTCAAAGATTTGAACTCTCATCTCTCTCTATCTTTCTCTCTTTAGCAAGTGAGAGACATTCATGCTGCAGAGGCCTGTGCTCTCATCTCCATGTTACAAGGAGAAGAACCAATGAGCAGACTGCACACAGCTTTGTCTTGGAAAAGACACACTGTGAACAGTATTCCCTGCTGAGTGCTGCTGACAAAAGGGCAGATGAGACACTCACCAGATTTCCTTCTTCAGCTACAATATGGACTTGGCCTGACCAAGTCTGCCCTACTTACCAAAAAGATGAACCATAATGATGATTCTGAATCTGTGAAACTATTCCTGCAAATAAGGTAATTGTGTTTAAGCTTTAGAAACAGTAATTAGCCATGAAAACAAAATGTGGGTATCCTTTGAATGGTTTTTGAGTAATCTCCAAATTAGTGAGACCATTTGGGGGGTAAAAGGCCTCCCAAGCCAACTTCTCCTTCCTAGTTAATCTAAACCTACCCTTGCCTTTACCCCAACTCCTTGGGTTACCAACCCTAAAAGTTTCATAGCTTCCATGACATGTGGGGGCCACATGAGATATTAATTAGTTTGAAAATAAAATGCTTCACATGTGCTGCCTGTGATTTATATTATCTTACAAAAGAAGAAAATTAAAGCATTATATCCTCAATAAAGCAGTAGTAACATGTAATATATATATATATATATATATATATA
>LVTN01000006.1:704844-746014 GCA_001649415.1 Musa itinerans
ATATATATATATATATATATGCATATATTATATTTTAGAATAAACATGAAACACAGCTATACAATACTAATATTATATTTGAAACTTTTTTCCAAGTACACTAAAATGACAAATCACACCCTGGATCAAAAATTAACCCAAGTTAGGGTGTGAGGAATGGGGTGATAAAGGTTGGGTTAGGGTTAACAGGACATTAGAATAATTCACAAGCTTGTGAATTATTTGTTTAGAATAAGATTCTTTTTCAGAATAACATGAAACACAGCTATGCAATACTAATAACATATTTGAACCTTTTTTTCTAATTGCAGTATTATAACTTCTAAAATCAACCAACTTGGCAAATCACAGCCTGCATAAAAAAAATAACCCTAGTTTAGGGTTATGTAGATATTCAAATATACTCAAGGTTATCTCCTTTATACTTTACTTCCTTTTCTTGCACAAGTATTTTTGGTATTTCTGAACTATTTGTTTTAGAATGATATGTATTCTTTAGAATAATACCAACATGAAATACAGCTATGCAATACTAATATTATATTTGAAACTATTATTCTAATTACATAATTAGAATATCTACAGTCAACCAAAATTACAAATCACACCCTGGACAAAAAAAAAAAAACAATTAACCCTAGTTAGGGAGTGAGGAATGGGATGATAAAGTTGGGTTAGGGTTAAGAAGATATTAGAATATACACATGGTTGTGACCTTTTCCTTTACTTCCTTTTCTTGCATAAGCATTTTGGTATTTGTGGATTATTTGTTTTAGGTCTGAAGGGGGAGTTTGACTAAAGGAGCTCAATTTCGCCCTAATTTTTTGAGGAAATTGGGGGCAAATTTTGGCCGCTGAGGGCTTCTCACGGCGGCCGTTCGGATCTAATAATTCCATCATTTACGTGGATTTCCTCGGAAATTGGTGATCTCTCCTTCCCTCAATTTCCCATTTCGTGTTCTCGTTAATCTTCTTTTTCTCTTTGTTTTCGCTTTTGCTGTCGGCTCTGGTCTGATTCCGGCGATCGGGCCATCTAGGGTTTCTAAGTTTCAGATCCGTAGAAAATGGAAATTTGGTCGCACTGTTGGTTAATTCGTTCTCGGGATGAACTCTACACATCTGTGAATCTGTTCTTGTTTAGTCTTTCAGTTGTCCGTCTACTGTTCCCTGGGAAGCGCCGAGATCTTGGAAGAAGTTATCTTCG
This sequence comes from Musa itinerans, assembly GCA_001649415.1. Lineage (NCBI taxonomy): Eukaryota > Viridiplantae > Streptophyta > Magnoliopsida > Zingiberales > Musaceae > Musa > Musa itinerans. The sequence continues at coordinate 706,048 of LVTN01000006.1, forward strand.
GACTGAACAAAAAATTGGTTTTTTTTCCGTAGTTTCGTGAATTTTCAGCTGAAAAGGTAGCATTTTTCGTTGTCTGAAATGTGAATGAGTTGTCTTTGTTTCGATTCTTTGGGGTTCTCGCTTGTCCTTTTAGGTTTAGGATCTAGTGTGCGATGGTCCAGATGAAGAGCTCGTGGGTGATTTTTTGTGTTCTTGTTAGACATTACAGTTCATTTTCAACGTTCATAGCGTAGGGTTTCTTCTCACTTCAGTATGGTAAAGTTCTCGTTTTGGTCTTGTTGTTTCAGCTGTGGACAGGGACTATTTAGCGGGGGGAAGCGTTGTTTTGTGTTGTGTTGCTGTTGGTAGAATTGCAGGAAAAACTTGTTCTTTATCTTCTATTCTTCATATGCAAGACCATTTGAAAAACCAGAAGAAGGGAGCAGAGAATAGATTGTAACATGGAGGAGGCTCTTAAGGCAAAAGAAATCGCGGAAAGGAAATTCAACTCCAAGGACGTCAAGGGTGCCAAGAAGTTTGCTTTGAAGGCCCAAACTCTCTATCCTTCACTAGAAGGCATAAGCCAAATGATTGCCACTCTGGATGTTCATCTTGCAGCAGAGAAGAAGATCAATGGGGAGAGTGATTGGTATGCAATTCTCTCTGTGAATGCCTTGGCAGATGAAGAGACACTCAAGAAGCATTACAGGAAGTTAGCCCTCCAGCTACACCCTGACAAGAACAAGTCTGTAGGGGCAGAAGGTGCTTTCAAGCTCATTTCTGAGGCTTGGAGTGTGTTGTCTGATAAGAACAGGAAAACAGCATATGACCAGAACAGAAATGTCAACGGTTTTCAGAACAAAGCTTCTCAACCACACATGGATCATTCGGTTCATAATTCTGCCAATGGTTTCCACTCGTTTTCCAACACCACAACATCCAACAAAAGGGCTCGAAAGAGTAACAAGAGTTCTGGTAAATCTGTTGTTCCTCCTCAAACTCATACAGTAAATTTGAACACATTCTGGACATCATGCAAACAGTGCAGGATGCAGTACGAATATCTTAGGATTTACCTTAATCACAATCTTTTATGTCCTAATTGCCATCAAGCCTTCTTGGCTGTCGAGATAGGAATTCCAGGTAATGCAGCCAATTCATCTGTTCCTTGGTCAGCCAAGCAGCACCAACATAATTCGAACCATAATTACCAACTAAAGAATGGTTTTAGTTCTGGGTTCAGTACCTCCACTTATCCTGGAACAGGACCTATGGAATTTCAGAATGGGGGAAATTTTGATTCTTATAACCATCAGAACTTCCAATGGAGCTCTCTCACTGGATCAGCTGGGACTGCTAGTAATGCAGATTCTCCTTTTCAGGCTGCGCACCTAGTCCATAAGAAACTTGAGAAAAAGAGAAGAAAGTATGAGAAGCTACAAACTGCGGCCCAGAGAGAAGAGTCTCTCCAGACAGATAGTCATGTCTATAAGAATACAGTGGATGGATCTGGAACTTATAATTCTGGTCACATTAGCGGTGCTTATGATTGGGAGCAACCTGTGTCTAAGGTTGGCAGACCAGCAAAAAGGAGATGCAATGGTGATCAGAGCAGCATTTATCATGGAAGAGATGAGGCAGAAAATATGTCTACAAGCATAGAAAAAACTGCTAATCCTGATGTTCAAAGGGCTAACGGTGCTTTTGAGGATATTCCTAGAACTAGAATGACTGCTAGACAAAACAACTTTATCTTGGAGTTTTCACAGATTAATATCCGGCAAATGCTAATCGAGAAGGTTAAGGCGACAGTTGTCAACAAGCTCGAAGAATGGAACTTAGCTCAGTCAACCAAGCTGGTAGAAAAAGATAAATTAAAGCAGAAAGGTGGACAAGAAGCAGCTGTTATGGATGGGGGGGATACAGGAAAACAGACCTGCTTAGATGACGCCAGCATGAAGGAGCCAATCCTTGACCATGATGACAATAAAGCTAAAGAAGTTCCAAAACCTGTATCAATTGATGTTCCTGATCCCGATTTCTATGACTTTGACAAGGACCGGCTTGAGAGGACTTTTGAAGGTGATCAGGTGTGGGCTACATATGACAGTGAAGATGGTATGCCACGACTCTATGCCATGGTTCAAAAAGTTCTCTCTTTGAATCCTTTTAAGATCCGTATGAGTTTTCTTAACTCAAAATCCAACAGTGAATTGGGACCAATTAACTGGATAGCCTCTGGATTTGCCAAGACATGTGGAGATTTCAGGGTGAGCAGATATCAAATAAGTGATACAGTCAATATATTCTCACATAAAGTTAGATGGGAGAAGGGTCCACGGGGAGTCATTAGAATTGTCCCTAAGAAGGGTGATATTTGGGCCTTATATAGAAATTGGTCTCCAGATTGGAATGAGCTTACACCTGATGATGTGATATACAAGTATGAAATGGTGGAAATACTTGATGATTATAGTGACGAGGATGGTGTGTCTGTCATCCCGCTTGTGAAAGTTGCTGGTTTCAAAGCAATATTCCATCGACATATGGACCCATTGGAGGCGAAGAGGATTGCAAGAGAAGAGATGTTTCGTTTTTCGCATCAAGTTCCTTCTTATTTGCTTACAGGTGAAGAATCTCAGAGCGCTCTGAAGGGCTGCCTTGAATTGGACCCGGCAGCGACTCCTATTGAACTTCTTCAGGTTATTACGGAAGTTAAGGAGGATGTGGGAATGGAGACAAATGAACAACAATCAGGTAATTAATTTGGAATATTTGAGGCGCATTCTGTAGACCTTTGCTATCAAACATAATGAACTCACAAAATGAAGTCTCAATGAGCTTCTGTGCTCCATACCGTCATCCTTTTTTCTCTGATGACATGATTAGAATACCAGATTAGATGGCCGATTCACATATCTTCTATGACAGTCACTGTTGGGCATATCTAACTATTAACTCTGACCTCATATGGAAATTGCTGGAGATAGAAGTCAGTTCTGGAGACCATGTTTTAGTATGAGAACGAGATTTCCATCTTAACCTTGGGGGATCAATCTTCCAATGTTTTCAAAGTTGAATGTGGTTCCAACATAATATTTTCAGCTAATTAACTGCTGGTCAGAAGCCGGTTAGATGCCTCCTGTATCCCTATCTTCTATGTTTCTTTATGTATGTTATGTTTTTATGTATTTCTTCGAGGCACTCTACCCTAGTGCTCTCCTTTATAGTTGTTTAACTTCATTATCATGATTGAGACTGATGAGCACATGTACAATTTATGGCAAATTGAGACTGATAGCACTTGTATGATTTATGGCAAATTGGAACTATTACTCCAATGATTTTTTTATCTTCTGTTTTTGTTTTGTTTTCTTCGAAGCCTTTGTTTAGGATAATTATACTCCAATGTTTTTTTCTTTTTTTTTTTGGTTTTCTTGGAACCTCTGTTTAGGACTATTATTTATGGTGTTAGATTTGATCGTCTTGCTAAATATATCAAGTCTTTTGCTGATCTAAATAATATGCCAAAATAAAAGTTTTATCAAGTTGAGTCAAACTGCTTCAAATTCCAATGAGGTGAATAAAAATCTTCGTTTTAGCCTCTTGTCTCCTTCTGCAAGTTATTTTGCAAAAAGAGCGCACCGGGGGTTTTGCCTAGAAGCATCTTCCTCCGATGCTCAAGTCATTATATCTTTAGGAGTTGATAAATAGGACCCGAGATAGTGCTCAAAAGGAAGAGAAAGACCATATGAGGGCTTAGGGGGCAAAAAATTAAACCTGTTTTCGTGGTGGTGATTTCTCTATAGGCATACCTGTGATGGCCTGTGATGATTGAGCCATTCCGAGTAGTTAACTGAATTTGATTAGTATTTTGAGTAATTAGCTTATAGACTGTTTTTGATTCAACTGTGATACCATATGGCAGTTAAGCAGTTTTAACTGCTTCATGGGTGTTCATCTGTCACCCACCTGAAAGCAATCATTGTTGGTGACAACTGGCTTGATGATGTGGAGCGAGTGTCACATTTTGCTTGGTGCCATGTGAAGTCTGATGAGTTCTTCACTAACAGTTATGCAAGTGGGTTTTCACAGCTGAGGTTTTCCTCTGTGCTCTTTCTACTTATGTTGACAACAATATGTAGGTAACTGTCTTCTTTTTTGGCTGATGAGTTCAGGATTGTAATCAATATCACTTTCTCAAGTTGAAGATTGATTCTGTTCGTTATATTTTACCCTATTCTCTGATACATCTGCCACATCTATTGTAATCCATCAGCGTCAGCTTCTAATACAGACTACTAGGTTACCATTTGGCGTCAGTATTATGTACAAGCTTATTGTTTCAAACTTTCAATAGCAACCATCCTGGTAGTGCGTTGGTTGAGGCGTTCGGTGGATTTCAACTGGTTGAGTGTTTGATCCCTTGGTAGCATGCACCATGTGCAAATCATTTACCCTTGTGCTATATATAAAAACTCCAATCAAGAATTATAAACGACTTTGTAATATATGACAACATTGGCAATTCCCCGAGTCTCAGCATAATTAAGTCTTTTTATTATGCTTATATTTCCTAATCGAGCAAATTATGCAGTTGATTTCTCTCAAGATTTTAGACTCATTGATACTTCAGTGGAGAGTTGCAAATAGTGCTTTTGTTCAAATAGTATCTCTCATCCTTAATAATTGACAGTAGCTGTGGATTTGGTTTAATTTTTGTTCACTCAGATAATGCTATTTGACTTGATGGTTACATTTAATTATTTGTGTTTGAAGAAAATAGTTTTTTGTACAGGCTAACAAATTGAATTGTGTGGGTGGAATTGTTGGTGAAAATGTGTTCAGTGAACTGCCATAAGATTTAAATTATCTTCATTGTTTTTCTGTTCCACATCCATACAAGAACAATAGACATGCTGTGTTTCACTGAAATTTTCCTTCCACCTCAAGAATTATGTAAAACCTGCCTCAGATGAGGGTGATGCAGGGTTTATGCCAATGTTCTTTGAGGACGAATCAAGGTATAAATACATGATATAGTAACTGTTTGTAAAGTCATTACTTGTTTTGATCAGGTCCATCATTTTTTGAGATAGAAAACCAACTCTTTTATGTCAATCAGTTGCAGTGAGACAGACATTGCAGATGCTTGTTATGTCTTTATCTTGCAAGTGTTTTATGATTTAGCACCTGAAATGTCCACAGGATGCTAAAGGGCCAGAACACTAAATGGACTGAACTGTAGAATATACATGTTGCTTATTATGTTGTAATTAGATTGTGATTTCAATTCTGGATAAAACTTCCAGTGAAGTAGGTATAAATGGTGTTAAGCAAGCAAATTAGTCTCTTTCATTGCTTTTCTTATAAATAGGAAATGTCCTTACAAGCAAAGAATATAGAATATATATATATATATATATGTATATGTATATGTATATGTATATGTATATGTATATGTATATGTATGCGTATGCGTATGCGTATGCGTATGTATATGTATGCATATGTATATGTATGTATGTATGTGTATGTATGTATGTATATATATGTATATATATATGTTTGTATGTATATGTATGTATATATATATGTATATGTATATGTATATGTATATGTATGCATATGCCTTGTGTATTAGAGTCGGTGTATGATGAAATTTTTTTTTTGACTATCATTGAGAGGATAATTTGACTATCTCCATTCGATCGTGCTGATGTCGAAAAAAGTGTTTTTGAACTATTTTGATTATATTATAGTCGAATACTTACAGTTATTCATGCTATCATTAAAAACAACGTTTTGAACTATTCATGTTATCATGCGAAAGATGTCAAGTAGAGGAGCAATCAAGAATAATCGATTAGAGACTTGTGGGAGATTATGTAAAGGATTAAAAACCAAATCCCGAACTGTCATATCAAATAACTATCGAAGGTTATGACAAAGGTTTGAGAGAAGAACCGATTCCAATCGTATTGGCTTGACTCGAACTTGTTGCAGGTGGGTTAACCAAGTTGGGTTGGGTTGGGTCCATGGATGGTTGAATCGATTTGGTTCGATAAGCACATGATTTGGGTCAATGTTATCAAGAATACGTACAGTTATCCATGAATGATTGAATCGATTCGGTTCGATGAGCAATTGATCCGATCCAAAGCCGGTCTAGATTTGGGTTTCTCACGCTTTTGGACCGACTCACATCGGCTCCTCCTCCTATTTAACCCTTTCACCTGGAGAGGTCGCATAGAGTCTCCTCCAACACCGCCCCACATTTGTCCTCTTACTCTTTCCCTTCCTCTCTCGGCGTCTTGGGATCGTTCGTCTCGTAGGTTACTACGATTACAGAGTCCGAAGGCACAATGGCAGAGGAAGCGGGGATGATCGCGGCAGCGAGAGCGTCGGAGGAGGAGAAGGCAAGGGAGAGGGAGGCCGACCCGTCGGATGAGATCGAGGAAGGTGAGATCGAGGACGCCGACGCCGATTCTGACGCCGACGCCGCCAGGAGGGGCGGCGCCCAGCCTCACCCCTTGGAAAACTCCTGGACGTTCTGGTTCGACAACCCCTCCGCCAAGTCCAAGCAGGCCGCCTGGGGCAGCTCCCTCCGGCCCATCCACACCTTCGCCACCGTCGAAGACTTCTGGAGGTAAACATCATCTCAGATCCCAACGCCGCGCCGCTCCCTTTCGGGTTCGCTTCCTGATCTTCTCGAGAGAAATTATTTGATGGTTAAATTCAACGAATCGGCAATCGCTTCTTATGTGATCACGTAAGAAATAAGCGGCAAATTGTTGTCTTCGGATTGTTCATGAACTATTTGTCTGATTGCCTTGTTTCGCTTAGCAAACCCTGATCTTGCGTCAACATATCGTTATGTAGCACATTTTGATGCAACTAGATGTAAGAGGGAAAGAAAAGAAGGTCATCTATGGGCTTGGAGAAAGAGAGAAAGTTTGTTCTGTTACCAAGCTTTTTCATCAATCAATCTTTTCGGACAGTCAATTGCTTCTGTTACCAATTTTACACACAAGGTTTACCCTATTTTCATTCTGACCTGCATGGTTGAAAATACATAGAAATTAGGTGGAGGTGTCATTGCTGACAAGAAATTATATGAACCTATCACCGGTGTTGTGGTTGTTCTTGTAGTGAGCGATATCCATAAGTTGAAGGTCTGGTGGAAGACCTTCAAACTGATTGGATAAGTGTGATGTCTCTTCCATTATTTGACCACAAGTTGGAATATATTATCCTTGATGTATTTCCATCCAAGCTACCAAGAAGCTGAGGAGCATATGTTTTCGCACATCCATACTTGCTTTTTTGTATCGTGTGTTAAGCATTGTATACATATTAACTCATTTGTTGGTGTAGTTTTTGTCTTTTACTCTTGACTTCTTGTTTTGCTTATAATTTCTTGAGATAGAGGCTATAGCTGTTGTGGACATGTTCTTGTGAACAAATATTCCATATATATGCTGTTCCTTATTTTTTGGGATGTTTTCCAGCCTCTACAATAATATCCACCACCCGAGCAAACTGATTATGGGAGCAGATTTTCATTGCTTTAAAGACAAGATTGAGCCAAAATGGGAAGATCCAATTTGTGCTAATGGAGGGAAATGGACCATCAGTTGTGTTAGAGGAAAAGCAGACCAACTGTGGTTGTATACTGTATGCATCATTCTTTTTAGGATAAACGTTAGAAATTGCTTACTGCTGATATTATCTTCACATCTGCAATTTTTTGTCCTTCTAGTTACTGGCAATGATTGGTGAGCAGTTCGAGTATGGGGATGAAATTTGTGGAGCAGTTGTTAGTGTCCGTGCGAAACAAGAAAGAATAGCTTTGTGGACCAAGAATGCTGCCAACGAAGAAGCTCAGGTACTTGTGAATTTATTGTGATACTGAAATTATAGACTCAGCATTTACCAACCCAACCAAGGATTGCTATCAAACCATATGAAAAGACCTGCCATATTTATTCTTTATTATTTTCTTCAGTGATACCGGGTAGTACAGCTCTGTATTCAACCTGGTAGAAGACTATCGTACCGATCCAATTGGTTACTGAAATTGGTATTGGACAAAGTTTTAAATCCTTGGCCAATGGATAAATTTTGCAGGCTTATTATTGTTCTCGTCAATGATTACTTTTTTTTTCATTAATTTTTGTGATATACAAAAAAAAAAACAACTCAACATTTATTCCTCAATACTTATTTATGGTCAAAATTTTTGGCTGAATATAGAAAAACTCATTCTTTCGTGCTTGTCTTGGAATTATCTAAAAGTCCATTGAAAATTTGAGAGTAGGAAAACATATATATATATATATATATATGGATTTACCATGGTTCTAATATGGATTTTCATTAGCAGTTTTGAGTTTTTAGAAATATTTCTTGACATCACCGCTTCCAATTTACTATTACACTTGGGATTAGTTTCCAATTTTGCAACTGAATAAAGTTGCTACTCGTATGTAAAATCTTGAAATCCATTCTTCTCTGCCGACTAAGCTTGTTTTTCCCCAGAATGATGCTTTCCAACTGTTTGATTTTTCTAATCATATGTTATAGGATTGAATCATCTTTCTATTCTAGAACATCCTTTTTGTCACTTAGTTCTTAACATCACCGTGTAGTTTTTGGAGCATCATTGGGCATGGAAGCTTTCTTTTAGTTGCTTCTCTAAGTTATACCTTTGCAAGTTGTTGGTGCTATGATCACTGTCATTTTAAGATCTACTCATTAAGGTTGTGATCATATGATGATCCACAAAGCATCAAGAGAAGAAAATTAATGACAAGATAACAGGGGAGCATCTAAAAAAAATGGAATTTAATCGTGATGGAGTCTACCATTAATATGTGTTGCTTGCTGCCAATTCATATGTCACCATTAAGGCAACTTTTATAAGAGATACTATAAGATAGAGAGAAAGAAAAAGGTAAACAGTGTTGAATGGGTGGCAGTTGCATGAATAACTAGAAATGTATACAGAGGAAAAAAAACAGGGGCATAAATGTTGTAGTCATAGAGGATGACTTTGAAGGTGCAGAAACTTTAAATGAAGGAAACTGATGAATTTGGTCAGATTTATGTTCAATTGATCAGCTAGAGCTTAAGTCCTTAAATTTCACAACCAAGCCAGATGTCTATTTGACTATGGCTTAAGCCAGATGTCTATTCCAAGTATTGATAAAATCTAACTGTAAAGATGCTAGAAATGGAAGAATGCTTGAGAAAGAACCGATGCAAGCCTAATCAAGGCAAAGGATGAACGAATTAGTTGTGTTTAATTAGATACTGTTTTTAGATTAAGTATTGATTAAGGCAAGTTTGTGACAAGCTCTGGCAGATTTAAGTTCAATCAAATGTATAAATTATGCTGATAAATGATAATCAGAAATGAGTTGGTATCAACTGCCATATGGAAGGATCTACAACATAGAGGTTGTAAGAGGTTAAAAGAAAAGAAAAGAAAACCACCTGCTATAAGTAAAGATTATTCGTAGGAAAGAAAATAAAGGACTGAAGTTTGGAGATCTAAAAGAAGGGTGCTGCATAATTCTGAATGATTTATGCAGGTTTTGTAGGAGAGTGAACTATCAGATTGATAGGCCCTTTCTCTTTTTCTCTATGCATTGTCTCTTCTGCAACGTTATTCCATTTTCATCTCACTTATACTCTCTTTCACCAATGTCTTCAAAATCATTGGTTTCCCTCTGATTATATACTAAAATTTCAACCCTACAATTCCATTTTTTGATGGAAATAAAATTGAACCACACTAAAAACTTTGTTCCGATCTGATCAAACACACTCTCCAAGAAGGCAAGAACCACTGAGTTACGTAACTTTCTAATCTTATTCCCTAATGTTTGAAGTTCAACTTGTTAGAACTTAGAAGCTCCTGTTGTAATATTTCCTGAAGTCAAGTTGTTCAAGTTGGAAGCACTGACTGAGAAAGTAAAAATCTTTAAGTTGTATCTTCTTGAATAAACTTCAGGCCAATCTTGTCCAAAATTAAAATTGGAACGATATTTTTTAACCTAGAGTGGCTATATTTTGGCCCTAAGAGAACATGAAAAAAACCATGGCAGCATGTTCAAAAAGTGCTTATAGCTAGAGAGCTCATGTCTAAATTGGTAAGCCGTGGGTAAAAGCTAGTTATAATTCTAGACTATAACTGCAAGCTCATGAAAATTGTAGGCATCTCTTCTTAGAGATGTGATTTGACAAAAAGCACAAAAAGCAACAGTATGGTTAAGGTGAAGCAGGAATATGATTTTTAAGTAAATGATGACAACATTGGTGTCAATGTCTATACTGAGCTTGCAAAAGGTATTGATAAATTGGATTTAGGAATAAGCTGAGATAGCTCATTTGGGAGTTATTATATGCAATGCTGGGGACTGTGACCAAGGATGTTGCCATCGGTTGAAGTGATAGCATCTGTTCTTAGAAGTGATGTTTTGTGTTCTCTTTGTTCTTCTAAATCATAGTTAAATTATCCAGATCGAACTTAAACCTGGGCTTTAAAGCTCTTCTTACCTGCATAATTGAAAATTACATGCCCAACTATGCTGGGTTAATTTACTGCTACAAGGGCTTCGGTACTGTTTCTATCAGCAGGAGTGAATAAAATTAGTGAGGCAACAACAGGACATCTGGTGAATGGGAGTATTGCCATGTCTTTTATGTTTTGCATTCAACAGGGTTTCATACCTTCTAGCATGTCTATGACTAGTAAGTTTGGCCGTATCAAGGTAGTGGATGGTTGCATTTCTGGCTTATGCAAGTGCCTACTGTAATGCTTATGCAGCAAAATAGTCAAGTCTGTCAGTCATGCATTAGTTATGACAGGGTAGTTGTATTGAGTACTGCCTTTTGGAGCTTCTGTAGTTGTCCATCGGTGCGGTATGTGTTTACCCTGCAAGGGCAACAAGCCTAGCAAGGCCTTATTGTATTAAGTCCAAGTAAAATCATTCAGTCTATTTTTAACTATTTCTTTTTATCCTTAGAAAGTGCATGTAAACAGTTAAAGTACTGATGTAACTTCTGTGGGTCACATGGTAGATTGCTTTTGTCTTATGCAGAAATGATTTTTTTTCTTCCTTCTGCATGCCTGACTGGCCTATTTAAGTGCCATGTTCTTTTTTCTTCACACCCTCATTTTGTGGTGTGTCGCCGAGTTTGCTGCTTGTTTGGCATGCCTAATTTTCTTTCTTATTTTCCTTTTCTTTCTGTGCCCTTATATTTTTGTAGGTAAGCATCGGGAGGCAGTGGAAAGAGCTCCTTGACTATAATGACACAATTGGCTTTATTTTCCACGTAAGTGTTCCTTCTGCCATCACCAGTTAACATTGTCTTATACATGAAACAGTTCTATGCAAATTGATAAAACTTGCCATTTTCTCCAATTGTTGCAGGAAGATGCAAAGAAGGATAAGGTTCCTAAGAATCGGTATACTGTGTGATCTCTTTGTCGTCGGAGAGAACTTATTTGACTTTTCTAATTTAAGATGACATTTAGCACCTTCTAAGTTGTAATACAAACTCTTATTTCTTGGTATTATTATCTTCACTGCCTCTTATGAGAACTGTGGGAATGTGCAATATGATAAAGCCTAGCATGCATCTGTTCTGGAGTGGAGGGGTGGGAGGTGTGTGGAGTCGGATTTTTCTCCTGTGCCAAGATCGCATCTTACATCTTAAGTTGTGACTTAAACTATTTCTCTCAATCTTACCATGAACTATTTCTCTCATGTTCTAATGTTTGTTCAGGGAAATTTTGGAGCATACAAGTCCTGACTATTCTTGGACTGAGAACTAACATTTATGTCGTGAGCATTAGCTTTTTGTAGTCTCGTTGATGCAGTGGCCCAAAGTAGCCGAAAATTTTCAAGGATCTATCTCTGCCATCAGGTACGCTTAACTTCTTTAGCATCAGTTTTTGAGAGTTGTATGCCTCCCAGCAATTACTTTCGCGCTCATTTTCCTAATTGGTTAAGTTGTATGCATCAGTTTTTGAGAGGTTCGATAGATGTGCTTAAAAAAGAAAGAACATAAAGAGAATGATCTAGATTTTTTTAATTGAAAAGATGAATCTAAATAGGAAGTTATGAAAGTGCAAGCTCTAACTTCTTATTGTGTAACATGTTTGCATCTTCATCTCTTTTTACGAGGGCTAGTTGTCCTCTCTTTAGTTGTTGTCGGTTCAATCTATGTTGTTGTGTTTAGGATGTCACACCCTTCTTTTTTGGATGTGAAGGGGAAAGCTGTGTGTTATTGTTGTTGGACTTTCAGTCAAAGTCCAATTTGAATTGAATTGTGTTGAGATTTTGAGTTGGTCAAACTTGAGGTTTGAGTTTGAGTATAGGCTTGAGATTGACTCGGTCAAATCTTAATTGAATCATATTATGACTCAAATTGAGGTTGAGCTCAATTGGAGTATGGTTTGACCTGAGTTTGAACTGAATTGAAGTATAATTCGAATTGGGTTTGATCCGTCGTGATCACGACTCTCCTAATATGGCAATTCACTCCTATTGATAGTTGGACTTGAAGATGTGAAAATTCTACTTCATTAATTTTTTCATGTAGAACTTGGCTTTTGTCCTCTGTGTCCTCCTACTTGGAAAGCTATTGTGATGTCTCATCTTGTGGTAGCATCCTTCTTTTCGATAATGGTATTTTCATTTAGAGTCTTTTCTTACTCAATCACCAAGTCATCTATTGTAAACGGTGTCTCATTTAACTTATCATCTGGTATCGGTAGCTCGAATGTCTTCAATTTTTTCACAATCACAACCTAATGCATCTCTATGTATAGAGTCGAACTTGAGTTGGCAAGCTTGTTTCCAATCTGCTTCAAACGAACTTGAGTTTCTCTCCTCTTCTCAGCAATTCCTTCTCTAAGTGCAGCCAAATGAGGTCACATTCTTGAACAAACCATTGATGCGGTGTCATCATGATACTTTCTGGATTTTCATTAAGCCCATTAAAGCTGCTTTTCAACTTCCTCGTACACCTGTCCAATGTACTAAATTTTTTTTAAAAGCTTGTAGTATTATGTTGCATTCTTTGGAGGTTTGTGATGTTGAATTATAAACTGAACATCGAAAGGCCTTTGGTATATATAACATGAGTATTTCTTTATCATATGTTGGGTAGTTTGGACATTTTCGCTTCTGAGTCGAATGATCTTAGGAGCTTCGTTGATCTTCCTCTTTAGGAAGAGGAACACATTATCATGTTTTGTCATTACCTATCTAGGTGAGAGAGTGTAATGGTGCGACAAAGACAAACAAGTCGTGAATGAACTTATAGAGATATTGGCATGCCCCCATGAAGCTTTGAACCTCCATGATTGTCCTTAGCCTCGTCCACTCTTGGATCATCTTAGACTTTGTCTGGGCCAATTTGAAATTTTCCTTCGCTTATGTGTCACGGACTTAACTAGAATTATGTAAGTCATAAGATATCATTGTGACAATTATCACTGGCTTAGTTGGAATTACCTAAGTTATGAGACATCTTTGTGCCGATGTCACAGACGTAATTGGGATTGCCTAAGTCATGAGACACCCTTGCGCCAATGTCACTGACTTAGTTGGGATTGCCTAAGTCATAAGGCTCCTTTACGTTATTCATCCGTAAATGATTAGCCTAGTTGCAACCTCATTCAGGTCTCGTAAGACCTGCAAAAGAACAAATCGATTAGTTTGAAAGCGAGCGGTGGACAAGTTTCGACGTCTCGCGAAGATGAATCTTTACAAGCAATTCAACAAACACTCAGTGTGCAAGAGAAAAACGAGAGAAAGGAAAAATAAAGAACTTTAGAAGGCAAACAAAAAGTCGCAAGTCCGTAAACTTGTACAAATTGTATGCTTAGCCACTTGTACAACACTTGATGTGTTTTGAAGGCTATCTTCCATGCATCTTCTTCTAAAACTCAGACTTGATGATAATCGTACTAGAGATCCAATTTGGTGAAGATGGTAGTAGGTTAGAGCTGGTCCAATAGGTTGCCTATGGTAGGGGATACCAATTTTTTACCATGATCTTGTTTAAGATGCGATAGTCAATGGATATGTGCCATTCGTCATTCTTCTATAGAACCATCATCGTTAGTAATCCACAAGGAGAATAACTCCGATTGATGATGTCATTCTTGATTAGCATATCCACTTATTATCGGATTCGTTCTCTAAAATTGAGTTTCGGTACATGCTAAGATTTAGTAGCAATGCATCGAAGATGAGCTATATTTCATGCTCTACCGCTCACCGACGAAGGTAGTGTGCTATTTTCTATGAAGAGGTTCGGATACTTGTTGATGAGTTCTTATAAATCATCATCTTTCTTGCATGTTGCTCATAAGGCGAAGGCTTGCGATCCTACCTCAATTGACTAGATGAGCATTAGCACAAATTCTTGGCATCCAATCATCATCCTTTTTGTTTGGCCGTCTATCATGAGATCGATGACATGTTTGCTCTTTTCTTAGTTGATGATGAACCTTGTGCCATTGTCTATCATGAGATCGATGACATGTTTGCTCTTTTCTTAGTTGATGATGAACCTTGTGCCATCATTCAGAAACTCGTATTGCTGGGTTGATAGTAGTAGATAACTTCTTAGTCCCAAAGGTACAAAAGATTATTTGGTATATATCAAGGGGCATCATTTTGCATAATATCGATGTATTTGTTGGTGATAGCAAAGTGAAACTTATACTATCGAACTATTCGCAGCTCCACATCTTTGTTGATCCAACCCGATGAATATGTGTTTGAATGAGGTGTGGCTTGTAGGCCAAGTTTTTAGATCAAATTTGTCAAGATAAAGTTCTTTTAACTACCGGTGATGATGGCATTGATAAATTTTTGCTTCACTTGAGTTTTCAACATGAAGCGCTCTTCCAAAACTTTGAGATTAGGGTCGAACTTGAGTCTATAACCTTTAACCTCACTATCAACAATGACTCAGATTCACACGATCAATTGACATAAGTTCGATAGAATCTTTACCAATGGTCGGATTTTGATCATTCTTCTACTTCTTCAAAAAGAGTTTCGGGTGAATCGTTTAGTATCCTCCCTTATATATATCATGCAATTTTACGATGATCGCAGAAGAGGTCATTTTTTAGTAATGACTTTTATCATTCCTAAAACTTTCCTTAGCATTCGAAGAGCCCTCTTTGACCTCCTTTGCAATCCTTTTGTTCTGGGTTATGTACTTCCTTTTGATTATCATGGTTGTTCCACTAGCACTCGAGATATCATGAACCTTGAAGAAGCTCAATTCAATGTTGATGTGGGTGTGTAAACCAATGATAAATTGCATCATCATTGAATGATCGTCGATAGAAATTTTGAATGCTATTGTTTATTACTGGAACTCTATGGTGTAGTCTTTGGTCTCGTCCTTGGTGGAAGATGTGTCATATCTTCTATCGATCTTTCAAGCAACCCATTGGATGAAATTCATATAAAGAATAAGTATTTTAAATTACCCCCAAGTCATCTCTTTGTCGATATACGATCATAGGTAGACTTTGTGCAACCTTGTCTTAGCTACTATATTAGTATAGGACATAGTAGACGTCTCTCTGAGTCTAATATCTATACGTCGATGAAGTTGTCTTAGGAGAGACTGCCAATCCAAATTAAAACTAAAGGGTATTGCACTAACCGGAAACCATACTGCTATCGACTTTGTTGCTTCCGAGAACACGGAGAAGGTAATGTCAAACCGTAAAATCCAAGTTTGAGAAGAATGGGCTGCATACATAAACCCTTCCCTCGACGAGATCAAAGCCATGAATGAACGAATGATCTAAATGCAAGACTGATGCTGGTGGAGTTCCGTTAAGGGCAGAGACTGAGAACATGGAGAGATCCCGGGTATGCTGTTACCTAACGAGTCCTTCATCTTTTCTTTCCCTCTGTGAGGAAACATCCATCAAAAGGGTACCTAACGTAGCATCTTCTGTGACATGAACCAATCATGTCATACATCCATCCATTTAAACTTTTTTTATCATCATATCAAATAAGATGTAATACTAGAATCCATACTACATTCATCTTCTATTTATTGACGATACATGATAAACTGATGTCCATAGGAAAGTGGGAGAAGGTGATGACAAAGAAAGGAAGAACATGACCACTTACTTACGGCCCATTCATCAACTAAACCATGAAATTAATTGCCTTCATCAACAGTCTTGATAGGATGAACCAAAGGTGACACAAAACCTAACATTTAAAAGAAAATTGCAGAAACTGTTTTGACTATTTGGTCACATTGGGAGTATTAAAGAAATACCCATTCGTCGGAACATTGTATAATGCCGACCGACCGGGTTGGAAAGAAAAAGAACATCTATCATCAAGAAAATAAATAAAAGACATGTATTTTCTCAATTGTTTTTCACAAAGGAGAGAAAGAAAAATCATGATGTTTCATCATAATTGGTTGCTACATCAAGAACACCACTATGCTCTCTTCTAAGTCATACTAGTAGTATCTACAATCACTAAAACAAGGTACAGATGCAAGCATGAGTATAATGGCACTCTTAGATAAGGAAGGCTGTCTGCTAGCAGAAAGTGCATCACATTTTTATAAGAATTTTTATTATTTACAGTATGAAGTATGAACAACTAAGAGACATAGTAACTTTATTTATTTGCAAGAAAGATAAATTAAGTTGCTTTTATAGCTTTGGATAAATGTACCTCCTCCTTTCTGATCCCTTTCTGAAACAGCCGAACCTTAGCATCATCCCTGACTTTGCTCTCCTCAACTGGTTGGGGAGGATCGATCTGCATTCCCTGAATTGGTCACTGGAACTTAAGATGCAGATGCATCACATTTTGTTAAGCTGACTACAAATCATCTGAGTAACTTCAAGAAAGATCAATTAATTTCTTGTAGAGCTTATATAGATAAAGTGAGTACCCTTCTTTGTTGCTGGCATGTGAACTATCTGATCAACCAATCTTGATCCCTTTCTGAGACAGCCAAACTGCAGCAGCTTCACTGACTTTGTTTTCCTCTACCATCAATTGCCTCAATCGGCAGGCATTCATGACCAGCATCTCAACAGCATCACCGACGATTCCTGGGCACCAAGAGATGTCGACGACTTCCAGCTGCTTGCCACAGTGCTTCAACAAGGAACTCAATGCAGCACCCGTCAGTGCTCTGCACCCCCTCACCCTCATCTCCACCAGATTCCTGCAAGAAGCCAGCATCGATCCCACTTCCTTGTCGGCCAAAGCCTCGTTGTGGGACAAGTCCACCCTCCGCAGCCGCTGCATGCTCTGGCTGAGGCAGGTCAGCAGCCCGGGCTCCTTCTCCACCACATCGCAGTTCACCAGGGCGAGCTCCTCGATCGCCGCGCCAGCGGGAGACCGGGCGAGCGAGCGGAGTCCGTCCCCTGTCACCAGGCAACAGCTGTGCAGGCGGAGCGCCGCGAGCCGGTGGCCCCCAGGCTTGCCACTGTCGCGGCGGTCGTCGGCCGCGATGGCGAAGAGGTGGTCGTTGTGGAGGTCGAGCGGGAGGCGGAGGTCGAGGGTGCGGAGCGCGGCGCCGCGGCGGTGGATGAAGTGGTGAAGGGCGTCGCGGCTGCCGCCGTCGTAGAGCAGAAGGGAGGTGAGGGCGCGGCAGTGGTCGGCGGCGTGGAGGAGGACGCGGTCGGCGATGGCGCGGCAGGTGCGGAGCTCGAGCACGAGGAGACCCGGGAGGCAGAGGGGGAAGACGGGGGAGGAGGGGCCGTCGCCGGTTCCCTCGCAGGCGCGCAGCTGCAGCCACCGGAGGCCGGCGCAGCGGCGCCACAGCCAGGAGAGGCCGCGGTCGGAGGCGCAGATGCCAGACAAGGACAGGCTCTCCAGCGGCAGCAGCATGAGGGCCGACCGGTCCCCATCGTCGTCCTCGTCGTCAGCAGCCGGCGGCGGATGTTGCGCTTCTTGTCGAAGGGAGGGGGTGCGCTTGGGGCGGGAGCGGACGAGGGAGAAGGACTTGAGGGAGGGGAGGAAGGAGAGCCAGCGAAAGGAGAGGGGGAGGAGGGAGGCGATTTGGAGAGTGGTGAGGCCAGCGAAGGCGGCGGAGGAGGAGAGTAGGGCCGTCGGGGATACAGGGGAGGCCGGGAGGAAGCGGAGTTGGGCGAGACGGGAGGAGCAGGCGGCGGCGGCGATGGCGAGGAGGAGGTCGTCGGCGGGGTTGTCCTCGTCCACGACAGTTAGGTCGGTGAGGAAGGGGTAGTGGGAGAGGATGGAGGGGAGTGATGGCGAATTATTGCTCGTAGAAATAATCGGGGTCGTTTGATGTGGGGGGATGCGGAGGGAGAGAGAGGTGGTGGAGGAGCGGAGGAGGCAGAGCCAGCGCTTTGAGACGAGGGAGACGGACGGGGCGGAGGAGGGAGGCAGCCGTCGCAGGATCTCCTGAACCAGCTCATCGCACAACACCATATCCATCTCACCCTCTTCTTCTCCTCCCTACCTCTCCCTTTCGAACTCTCTCTCTCCCCTACCACCTCTCACGTTTCGACGGACGATGAAGGGAGGAGGAGGAGGAGGAGGAGAAAAGAGGGAGAGGAGGTTGGGGATGATGGCGACGCGGACGGATGGAAGAAAAAGGTGGGGAAGGGAGAAAGGAGGAGAAGAGACAACGGAGAAGTGTGGCGGTCCCCACCGGCGCTGCCGTGTGGCAGAGGAGGCGCCTCTCTGGACTCTGCTTTTGCCGCCATTGATTCATCAACCACCACCGTGTTCGTTTCACCGCTACCCCTCGCAGCTCCCACACGCTTTTTCTTTTCTTACCCGTTCGTTACACGCTAAAATACCGGAAAAGCCGCACGGGACCCACTCGAGAGCACCACGCGAAACAGCCGCGATAACAGCGCATCGTGTAAGATGCTGAGTTCCCTTCCCGGCCCACTCATACCCGACGAATCTACCTGCCTGATGACTGCAACAGTCATTTGGGGCCCACGCAAGGGAAGGAACAAGCAACTACGAAGGGGTAGAAGTCATTTCTCAGTCCGGTTGGCAAGAAAATACCAGCTGAAGCAGAGGGTTCAATTGTAATTTTGGTTTGTTCAATCTACCATGCCTTAACTGTTAAGATTGGCACAAGTAATTTAGGTTTTATGTACGTACGACTCACCACCATGCAGTGGTAGGTGAAGCAGATCACACTAAAACATCACCATGAAGGTGGCAGCCATGTTGTCAACTTTCTTCCCTGTGATAATTAATTCCTTTTTCCTAGCAAGAAAATGCTGCCAACTAATATTGGAATTATCTACTGGTCAAATCTCATGTGGCCACTGAGAAGGTTCTCATCATGATAACAACATAGGAGGATGCATAAAACAAGTTTGGTTCCTTCATACCATTAGTAGTCAATTCTGACAAATGTCTATTCAGCATATATTCCCTCAGCATGTAGCTAGCTCTTCATGCAAGCAAAATGATAATATAGCAAGTGTGGATGATTAATTTAGCTTAAGAACAACCATGAATTTTATTTTCATAGATTGATTTCACAAGCAGTGTTTGGCAAGTCATACTAAATAGCATTACTCTCAAGTAAAAGGACATTAAAAAAAAAGAAAAAAAGAAGCAAAGGTGGCATCCAAGTATCTGATTGCAGGCACAAAACCCAGCTTTTGTGAGTTAGGAGAAACCAAGATAAATAAAACAAAAGTAACCAAACATAGGTGCAAAACAGTGTCACAGGAGGCAAAAGTTTAGTGCAAAAACAAGGTCATTCTTCCAGTTGGATCAAGCCTAAACTTTTAGCAAGGCTTTCAGGTTGATCTTTTCAAGTCCCATATTCTACCTAGAGCTGAAGGTTTGGCAGGGATTAATTAGCTTCCCAAGTCTTACCTAATGAAGTTTCAGAGGAAGCAAGAAGAGCAGAATCAGATTCACTTCACATTGGAAATTAAGACCACACATGGTATTAGGCCAATGAATGAAAATTTGCTCTTACAACTCTGGAAAAGGAGCCCCCTGATTTTTTTTTCTAGAATGGAATTGTGTTGTAGGCCAAGGGATTGATGTGGAAAATGTGATCTTTCATCTTTAAAGAAGCAGACTTCATGCAGATAACTAGCAAAGAAGAGGAGGCATATATTCTTGACAAATTGTTCTCTTGGAGATAATGTTGACATGTGATTTTTCCTAATCCATCAATTCCATCAAACATATGGCATGAAGAGTAAACTTTTTTCTGTAATCACATTTTTCTCTTTGTTATTCTTTTTTGACTTCTGAAAATTAACAAGCAGCCAGAAATAACTAGATATATGTACATGGTATTCCTGGGAGAAAGGCCAACATCTAGGTCCTAAAAAATACAATTGCAGCAACCCCCGAAAACATATTTCATCTAGTGAACTCTTGTGCCTAGCAAATAATGGCATAATACCCAATCTTTTCACATGTTGTAGGTAAGTATATATTCACATGTTGTAGGGGGTCCAGGACCTAGAACTTTTGAGCTGATTGAAATTCCAATCTATCATACCATGATCAAAGAGCTTATCTAAAATTAGTTCAAAAGGATTATCAAACTGTTGACTTGATAATGCCAGATGACTTTAACCTATTTAATAATATACAGATGAGACTTTGCACCAAACCTTTCAGCATAATAGCATTGCAAGTGAATTTTTTGATGGACAAGGATGCAATCTATGAGCAGAATTTTAGTGGGTCATGAGGAAAACTACACTGAGCATCAGACAAGAGGATGCCTCTGGCCTACGAAAAGTGTGAAGGAACCTCTACATTAATTGTCACCATCTGCTTACCATGCATGCGACCAAGATTCTTACATAATTAGCTCAAGACAGTAACAAAATCATATTTTCTTCCTATTAAATTTGTTTAGGATAAAAACATATGTTCAAGTCTCTAATTTTCCTGATCAGTGAATTTATATAAAACACACTGCATCTTCTAGAGTTACAACATTATATGAGCTAGGATAAAGTTATATACTATGCCAATGACTTATCTTGAGAGATTCAACAGAAACAACCAGAAATATCTTTTTTCCCTGTTTCGTAATCATGATAGATTGATATGTGGAAGGCTACATAAAGTTCATTTCTTGTAATCTACATGAGCAGATAATCTAAATATGATTGTAGAAGAACATGCTCAAACTAAAATAAAGTCTCGTTTGTATCCATGAAACCACAGCACAATTTAACCAACTATCACACAAAAAACAAATAAACAGTAGCTTATGAGGTAGGCAATCTTTATGACAGGTTACTAAGCATTACAAGTATGTTTGAAAAATAAGTCACAGGTTTTATTATTTGTTCA
Organism: Musa itinerans; assembly: GCA_001649415.1. NCBI lineage: Eukaryota > Viridiplantae > Streptophyta > Magnoliopsida > Zingiberales > Musaceae > Musa > Musa itinerans. The sequence continues at coordinate 727,398 of LVTN01000006.1, forward strand.
CCCAGGCAGATAATTAGATGATGATACTGAGAGACTAATAAAGTGAATAATTCATCGCAACTGCTTCATCGGTATGTAGTTTTATTTCCAACAAAAAGGCCATGGTAAATATCCATCATGATCATAACTTTTAACTGATTGATTTTTCTTGATGCACTAGCCTGCTTGACAAAAGTTTGAGATGAGACCAGATAAATAATTAATTAGTATTGTAGTCAAAGCTAAATATTAGTTAAAAATTCTTAAGCTAGCTTCTCAATTTTGTTTGAAATATCTGTTTGCTTTTGTGTGTTTACCTGCTAATCATAATGTGATTTGCAGTAAAAAAAATATAGTAATGTATTTCTTGTATGTTCCATGGGATTGCACCAATGCATGTCAAAGTATCGGAAACGTACCTTCAGTGATAGAAGGGAAGAAGCGTCGAAGAAGACCAAACTTGTAGCACCATTGATTTGTGAAATTTGTCATACCGAATGAAGGAAATAGCATCCAAGAGAATAACAATCAAGGCGAACTGTTGCATTGGACTTTGGCTAACATGAACATTTCAAACCTCTGTTTATATGTCCAGACACCCAGTTCATGATCCGACTTGACAGGATCCTTAATAGAATAACTGATCTATTAATTTCATTGAGTTCAAACTACTGACTCCCCGAATACTTAATCCAAAGTTAATTGTTGTACATCCATCGAACTCTTATAATCCAATTAAAATTTTTCGACACTTCCAATGTGATTAAACCAGGATGTAACCAGACCTGCAATCCGTCCCTCGACGATACACTGTTTTCAGCTCAATGAATCCATGGAAATCATTCTGAATTGGCCTCGGATATAGTGGATTCGTATTTAGGGAGAGGAAGAAATGCTAACCGGTCATGACAGAGATCACAATTCGTATGACTGTCTGTGCCCATGCAGTCTGTTAGTGCAAACAGTTTTATGCCGTGGCCTCGGGGCCGTCGCGGCTGATTCAGGGTCCGAATGGCGGGGATCTCCCAGGGGGGTTCCTCGGGACTGTGGGGGTCGCCAGCTCGAGTTGGTTCGGTCGTGGAGGTGGGTCGTCGTTTCCTCGGGGAAGGGGCTCCTCGCCCGCGCGCTGGTGAGAGGCGCCTAGTCTTCGTCCCTGCACACAGGTCGGGTCGGCGGCTCGACCCGACCCCTCCGACGATCAAGTTAGAAGATGTGGAGAGAAGATTTAAGCAAGAAGTGGTTCTTCTCCCCCCTTTCCGTTTAGGGCTCAGGGGTGTTTATAGGGTAGTTTGACATTACCTGATGTGCCCGCTTGTGGGAGGCAGGATCGTACCTCTGACAGCGTCTGACGTCGTTACTGACGTTGCGTGGAGAACGGGACCGTCGCAGGGTATGGGCGAGAGTCGGTTGTCGTCCTCCCCTGCTGTGGTCAAGCGCGCGGGGTCGGAAGTCGTTGCCTGACAGCGGATGACGTCGGCGCATGTCGAGTCAACGTTTATTGCCTTCCTTATTGGGCAGAGTGGCACCCAGGTGGGGCAGTCGTCGTGACACGTCACGCCACCATTATTACCCCTATCACAGTCCAACCGGATAAAGCTCAAGTTGGTAGGCAGGGATGCTGTGCCAGTGGATAATCTTCTCTCTTCAGCATTGCTGCATCTCTCCTGGGGATGTGTAATGCAGGCAGCTGTGCCTTCTTCCCCAGTCAGTACAACTGCATCAACGATGACACTGCGGCGAACTCTGCAATTGCTTTGAGTGCTCCACGCATAGGGAATTCTCACGGTCAGAAACCTTCCCCTATCTACTCCAGCGGTGGCCTGTAGATTCCAATTTCCGACCTGGAGGGCTACGGTTTGAGGAAGGATGGTGCTCCCCAGCCGCGCCACTGTGATGATGAGCTGCTCCACCACTGCACTGGCTTAAGCGTCTCCCTAGAGCTTCGGCGCAGGCCACAATGAGGTTCTCGGTCCCCTTGTCCTTGCGGAGGTGGTGGCAGTAATCTCGCAACAGAGAGGAGTTTGTCGGGATTGTGGATCGGAGGGCATTCCCGTCCTCCTAACGAGGGAGTGTATACCGGACGACGGCTTCACGGGCGGTTGCCGGAGGTCGTCGAGGGGCACCTCGAAGCAGAGGATCGAGAAGAGGGAGAGGGCGGATAGGGTATTCCGGAGCAAGCGGTGGACAGCGGCCATGGGATTCGCAAGCTCTCTCATATTTGGAAATTAAAATATTAAACTATTTTTATTTGTTTTTTATACCAAAAATTTATTAAGAAATCATATAAATCCTAATAAACTATTAAAAATTCGTTGAAAATGTAAGTGAAATTAGAAGACCTAATAAATTATTAAAAGTTTTATTACAAGTTCTAGTGAAATTACAACTATTAGTATATTAAAAAGGCAAAGTATACTGTACTCTAAAATATGAAGAGTGATAAAAAAGAAATTTTAGTTTTTAATCTTTCTTACGTTACTTCTTGATTTATTTTCTCGAATATGGTATTAAAGCAAAGATTGTTAAGGAAATAATTAATTTAATTCTAAAAAATAGAAAGAAAAAAATCAACTACAACGATTACAATGATCAAGAAAAACATGCAAAAAAAAAAAATTAAAGTATTTTATATTTCAGCTTTAAAAAGTAAACTGTAGTATAATTTATGAATCCTCTTGTTGTTTTGAGTAACTTGCAATTATCAAGATGTAGTAGCAAAAAAAGTATAAATTGTATAAAATTAAGATGAAAACCGTACTTCCATCAAAAGGTTAAAAAAAAAAAGAGTTTTAGAAGGTTTTCAAAATATGTCAGATTATGAAAAAAAAATGAGATGTTTATGAAATGTCATAAAAATCTGAAAGAAAAGTTTCAATGATCATAGCGAATAGTTTTCCCAATTTAATCAAGTAACATATATATTTGCTTTCAAAAAGAAAACCTAGTGACAGAGAAATTTGTTTATTACTGGACATGGTTGTACAGCACAATATTATAGAGGCTAAGATCTACTCTACAAGCTGCAAACCTGTTGATGGCCTCTAATGCCACCACCTCCATCGTCAAACTATCTCACTGTTGTTGCTGCAATGGATGCAGACTTGAAAGCAACTTTGGGTTGAGCCAACAAAGCTTTCACAAGCATGTTTGGCGGCCACCGATGTGTCCTCTTCCTTGTTCAAGCTTGTACTTATTTGCGTGTTCAGGATAAGGGGAATCTCATCTCTTCATGTTTGGGGAAACAAACAAGAACAACAAAGAAAAGGTGGGGCCTGAAACCAGCAAGAGTTGAATATACTTTCACATTTGCTTGTGACCAGCAATAGGTATGGTTGCACAACTCGTTTCTCATGCATTTTCTTCGTAATTTGGCATTGTGCTTTGAGATTCATATGGGATGAATCCGAGCCTGTCATCTCTAACCATAATTTTTTTGTTTTTACTATGATTCGAATCCCTACTAGAAAAAACAAATAAAAATAATATGCCTAATGTGTGTATAAAACTCTCACCAATATGTATAAGATCTATGAAGGGTTAATGTATACAATCTTCAAATAATTATTTTTATGATTGATGTATACAATAGTAAGGAGCATCCTATATATATATATATATATAATATGTTTATGGAAGTTGTAGATCAGGAGGGAGAGGTGTCGTCTCATTCCCACCACTCGTTGGCAGTGAGGAAGCCGCCACCGTTCGACCACCCGCGAGACCACAAAACCCAAAAAGACCCCGCTTTGCCCCCTACCAATCGCCATGTCCACCACAAGCTCCGTCCTCCCATGGCCACCACCACTGCCCCCTCCTCCTCCTAACCTCCTCCTCAGACCAACCTCTTCCCTCTCCGCTCTCGCTCTCCTGCTGCGTCGTCATGGTTCTCTCTTCCCCATACTTCTCCTTCGCGAGACACAGTGGAGTAGGAGGAAGTGGTGGAGCAACAGCAGCTGCGGCTTCCGCTTTCATTCTTCGAAGGCCGGTTCGGCGACTGCCATCCCACCCTCGTCCCCCACTCCATGACGACAACTCCACGAAGACCTTCCCTTGCTTCAAGCCTTATCCTCTCAGACCCGCCCTAGACAGGCGCCACCTTCCTATGGCCACCCTCTCCTCCTCCTTCTCCGGCGCCGACGACGGGCCGAAGCCCGTCGTGGAGGCCAACACGGAGGAAGGGGAGGAGCTGCCCGAATTGGCCAAGGCTTTCCACATCTCGTCCAGGACCGCCTCGGCCGTCTGCATCCTCATCGCCTTCGCCGCGCTCACCTTGCCCCTGGCGATGAGGTCGCTGGGACAGGCGGCCGACCTGAAGACGAAGGCCCTGTCTTACCTCACCCTGCTGTCGGGCTTCTACATGGCGTGGAACATCGGGGCCAACGACGTGGCCAACGCCATGGGGACGTCGGTCGGCTCGGGGGCGCTAACCCTGCGGCAGGCCGTCATGACCGCGGCCGTGCTCGAGTTCTCAGGGGCCTTGCTCATGGGGACGCACGTCACCAGCACGATGCAGAAGGGGATCCTCGTGGCCTCCGTCTTCCAGGGGAAGGACACCTTGCTCTTCGCAGGGCTGCTTTCTTCTCTTGCCGCAGCTGGTACTTGGTTGCAGGTCTACTCCCCTTCCCCATCCTCTTTACCATCATCAAGTACTAGATTGCGTTACACTTGCTGCCATCGCTCACAATAATGATTTCCCAGCTTGAGGTTAAAGAAAACCTTTGGATCTTCTGTTGAACTAATTGTATGTGTCGAAGACATCTGCACTATGAAATATCAAAATGCAGTTTTATCAACAAACTTAGCAAATTGCAAAAAGGATGATCCAATTCTCTTAAAAGCATGCGGTGAACGTGAATTTAGTACATAGATTCCAGCAGCAGCAGAGAATATATTGCGTAAAGTTGGTGTTGTCTGGAGACCAAATGACAATTAATGTCAGGCATCACTAAACACCAGATGCACTACATTATCTCTTTGTTCTTCACAATATACCACAGAATATTCTGCTTATAGGTTTAGTGAATTGCTAGGCTTCACTTGGAATGCGCAAGTATTTATGTAGAACATGTGGACTTCAACTAGATGTGCAATTTGAGCTTCATACATAGTAGCTTCCTGTGAAACAATTGATACATCGAGGGTTTGGCTTACTAGTGTTGTTCCACTATTAGGTAGCCAATGCCTGGAAGCACTAGGTGGCTATTTGGTCACCAGATGTATGCTTTATATTTAGGATCAGAAGGATGTATGTTTCATGACTGGAAGCACTAGGTGGCTATTTGGTCACCGCTTTCACCTACATCAAATTACAATATCATAATCTCTCTCATTTATGATTTGCATCCTCATCAAGAACGAAAAATAACCCAAAATTACCCACATTGTTATATGCCTTTTAAATCATCCATAACTAATCCTTTTTCAGGGTAGATCACTAATGATGCTTAGTATTATACCCAATAATATCTGTCATAACTTCACTGACAGGAAAAACTAATCCATCAACCATTTTGAAATCAATTGTTCAAACCCAACAAATTACTAAGCTATTCCTTACATCGACTGGCTTATAACAATATGGTTGACAGTTGTTCCAAACCCTAAGTAGACTAGTTAATTCACAAGTACTTCTAATGGTACTGAATTATAAAGGCAGGGCTTATCGAGCATCTTTTTTCTTCAGAAAGACACAGGTGATGCCAAACCCCTAATGTAGCTATATCTGCAGTCTATGCTACATGTTTCAACAATGATCATCTAATGTTTCCCTCGTTCAGGTGGCATCGTCTTATGGATGGCCTGTCTCCACTACGCACTGCATAGTAGGAGCCATGGTTGGGTTTGGGCTTATGTATGGGGGAATTGGTGCTGTCTTCTGGAGTTCATTGGCCAGGGTGACTTCCTCATGGATCATCTCCCCTGTCATAGGCGCAGCAGCCTCATTCATTGTCTACAAGTGCATACGCAGAGTCTGTGTCTTCATCCACACCGGAAGTAACATAATTGCTTTCGTAATTTAAACATCTGTTAATGGCTGACCTGTTTCTCTTGTAGTTTGTATACAGTGCTCCAAATCCCGGGCAGGCAGCTGCTGCTGCTGCACCTATTGCTGTGTTCCTGGGAGTTACTGGAATCTCCTTCGCTGCTTTACCCCTCAGCAAGAGCTTTCCTGTTGCATTAGTTCAGGCCTTGGCCTGTGGCACTGCAGGTGCAATTATCGTCAGCAGAGTCATCCACAAGCAGCTGGGCCATCTGCTAACATCAGAAGCAGAGAAAACACCAATAAGTGAGAAGCCGCACCTCGAACACATCGGTTTCCTGACTAACGTCGCAGGCCCCACTGGAGCGCAGCTAGAGATCGTCTATGGCGTCTTCGGCTACATGCAGGTCCTGTCAGCTTGCTTCATGTCGTTTGCGCATGGAGGCAATGATGTCTCCAATGCCATCGGGCCACTGGCCGCAGCTCTATCCATACTTCAAGGCGGAGCAAGCAGCGCTGAGATCGTCATCCCCACTGACGTTCTTGCCTGGGGTGGGTTCGGGATCGTCGCGGGGCTCATGATATGGGGATACCGAGTCATAGCAACCATCGGCAAGAAGATCACTGAGCTCACTCCGACAAGGGGGTTTGCAGCAGAATTCGCAGCAGCCTCGGTGGTCCTTGTGGCATCGAAGCTTGGCCTGCCCATCTCAGCAACCCACACACTCGTTGGTGCCGTGATGGGCGTCGGCTTTGCCAGGGGATTCAACAGCGTCAGAGCAGAGACAGTGCGCGAGATTGTTACTTCTTGGGCAGTGACCATACCAGTTGGTGCAGTGTTGTCTGTCTTCTATACATGGATCTCCACCAAGCTGTTGTCATTTTTGATCTAAGCTGTCCAAGTTGACAAGGGAGCTTTTGTCATAGTCTCCAATCTCCATTGCCTGTAACATTCTCTTTGCATTTGACCCAGAGCAGTCCTGCACACAAGAGCCAGAGGTCAAGAATAACATACACGGTTAATGACAAGCTCATGACCAAGAAGCATCATCCGGTTATGCATTGCGGCTAACAGCTCATAATTAGGATAATATCTGCTCCCTGCATCATCCCAGTTTCTGATTCACTTGGTTGTTCGGTTGATAGTTTCTGAGCTGTTGTAAGAGGATAAATCAAATATTCTTATCATCATAAAGCTTCTTATGTTCTCTCTCCTGTATTGAGTTTGGACCCATTACTTTCTTCGAGACTTAAAAAGGACTCATCAAGAGAATTATGTTCTTCATTTACAGAGGTGGTGTCTCAACTAGTTCGTACTCATGGTGTTTCATTGTCCTCATGCCAATTGATGTGGACTACATTTTGCAGCTTTTCTGGTTCTCCCAACCAATATAGTAGACAGATACCCACCATTAGTTATAATTCATTACCATTGCTTGCTTTTACAGGATACTGTTGTGATAAGCTTTACAGATCTTATCCCTAATTCTTATTATAGACCAACTAAAACATCACAAATAATCATCATATTGGTATTCTTTACCTGTTAGCTTGATAGATGGATATGGTTACAAGTGGTATACAAGTATATTTTACTCTGGGATGTGTTCCAAAGGTAAGGGTTGGAGGTATATAATCCTCTTGTCTATCCTCTGTAGTACAAGCTTAACTAGCCAAGGTTGATATCTAATTTCTAGCTACTTAAAACAAGTGTACTTAACAAAACAAATAAGAATTAATCAGGAGAAGGTGTTGAACAGAAGAAGCATTAGGTAAATTGCTGCTTAGCTTTTCACATGCTGGGATATAAAACAATATAGACAAAACGTACTAATTGGTCCACAAATAGAAAACATGGATGGGGCATAATTCGAAGTGCATTAAGAAATTCAATACTAATAAACAATACAAGAACACTTTGTAGAGGGGCTTAAAGGTGGGTCCTATTAAAGGCATTTCAATATTTCAAGTTCTGAGATAATAGCCGTTACGTTGTAGAAATGTTGTAATGTTACACAAAAATGTGAAGCAAAATAATAATTCTAGTAAAATGTCATTGCCTATTAGAGATCACTATTTATTAAGATATGAGTCAGACAGCCCTCCTCAATTCCTGCCTTTAGTTTTTTTATCCTACTTACCCTGAACCAAAGATGTAATTCAAATATTTTCTAATGCCCATTAGAGATCACCATTTATTAAGATATGAGAGAGACAGCCAGCCTTCCTCAATTACAGACTTTAATTTTTCTATCCTACTTACGCTGAACCAAAGATGTAATTCAATTATTTTCTAATGCTTTAGGACTCCTAATTACTGAATTTTACAAAGGCAAGCATTCACCACTAAATTCTCAATTAAAAGAAGATTGCTATTCATTAATACCACTTAAAAGAAGATTAAATGACATAATACATCCTCTTGGTTGTATAATAGCACTATTTTAATAGAATTTTAATTGTATAGGTGACAATGAGAGATTCAATGGATGACCTTGGATTAAGAGTACCATGGATAGTAGATCTAGGTCGCATAGTGATTGATGAAATCAAATGGTGTGCATATCAAACCAACTCATGTTCAAATTGGCCAGTCCACTGAAATAGGCCCATGATTTCCTAGGGCGTCGACTAATAAGTAAATTTATCTCAAGATAATCATATGCATGATTTGCAGATTTAGTTTACAATCTTAGCAAACCTTGTTAGTGTTCCTTTTTTCTCTTATGACGCCACACGTCAGAATAAACTAACCTCCAAGAGAAATTGACGTGAAAGCTCTCAAGCTACAGAGGATTTTTTTTTTTCCCCGTGAAAAAAAAGTGACAAAAACAAGATTTGATTCTAAAATTTCACAATCAATTATCAATATCTTTACCAATTAAACTAATTAATATGTTCAGAATTTGTCATATAAGATATTTAACCAGATCTGATACACTGATGTTGTAGCTCGATCAAGAGTGCCAGAGTGAATACGATTCGCAAACAAAAGAGAAGGTGAAAGCCAGAGAAAAGAAGAGGTGACCGCTTTGTCGAACTCGGGGCATCGAAACCGTGGTGACACCAGGTTTATCACATCAAGAACATACCGCCGAATGGAATGACTTCATCGAGTTCAAGACAAGCAATTAACATATCACTAAATAGGTTTTAAGATCTAAAAATCTCAAGGAAGCCAAGAATAAGATCCCGATCTTTACATCGCAGAGTGAAGAAACTGCAGCATGTATCGTCATGGAAGGTAGAACATCGAAACAAGGAACACAGCGAAACAGAGAGAAGTAATACCTGCCTCTCGAATGACGATCAAATGAGAGATCGGAAGCGAGCGCCGCCTGCTCTCCTGACAGATCCACAACGCCAAGAGAAGAACCTTGAGAACGGGAAGGGTTTTGGTATTTAAAGAGTTAGTTCGCCACGTGTCTGGTTCGGATATTGACTAGAAGCAAGAGAGGCCAAATCGGACCAGACCTGTTAACGGGTTCGGAATACCTGAAGTGGATCCGAACCCGTGGACTAACGGGTCGAAATAACGGATCCAGCGAGTACGGGAGAACAGAGATCCTTGTCCAAACCATGCAAAGGAAACACAAACATCACTTCTTAGGGGTTGTAATGGCATCATACTAAGTCGTTCCACCTGGTACATCTATAGATGAAGTCCCACACTGCTATTAGTAGTCTTGAAGCTGTGCTGCACGGCTCGTCAGGGGGACGAAGCGCACGGAAGCCTCACTGTAGACGCGGACGGAGCCGTCGTCATTCTTGTCGACCACCTTAAGATCCTGGAAGAAGTTGCCGACGGGAATCACCATCCTGCCGCCAGGCTTCAGCTGCTCCAGCAGTGCTCGAGGGATGTCGGGGGACGCAGCGCCAACGTGGATGGCGTCGTAGGGTGCCAGTTCAGGCCATCCTTTCCTTCCATCTACAGAAATTACAGAACAACAGAGGTCATGAAGAAAGAAGAAACTTCCTAAACCCTCTTAATTCACTCAATATATGTCTGAAACATTAGGTGTTTCAGAGATTTCACCTACTGGCAGCATGTATTCAACAACACAATAAGGCTAAGTGTCAACAATGTCAAGATTGCATCAAAACCAATGACAAGTAGATAGACATTGTCTACGAACTTAATCTTTTAGATGTAATAGTTCTATCCCTTATCTATTAGCAAAGATGTCGTACTGGATTTGTCTTTTGTTATCGATTAGCAAAGTTTATAGTTCCATCCTTTCTCAAGTCGCCTTCCTAGGTGACTGCTATACTATTATCAAGCACAATATCATCCCTCCAAGGAGAGAACCTGTAAGCACTCTTTGTCAGTGTAAAACACCCATGAAGACCATCAGATTGACATACCTTTATTGACTATACTCAACCTTCCCAACTCTTCTATTGTTAGAATTATTTAGGTCTGCTTTATATTCCACAATAATGAAAATTATGCTGAAGACATTCTATACCCAGAACAGAGAAGTTCGCGTACCAGCAGTATGCACAGAGAGGGAACCATCATTCAATAAAGATGATGCGGCACTTCTCTTGATGCTGTTGATGGAAGAAGCAACCAGTTCAGGAATGTGTTCAACTCCCACAGTGCGGCCTTGTGGCCCGACCATCATTGCAAAACAAGCTGTCAAGTATCCAGTCCCTGTTTCAAAATCACAAGCAGGTGGCAATGATGAGTATAAACCTAATCTCTCGTACCTTACAGCAGTTATGAATCCAAAAGATGGGTGTGAAATGAAATATTCGATGATGCTCAAGAATGCATTTAACCATTGAGAATTTGTGGGTCAGTAACAGCATTTTCTTCAAGAATAATGTGTGTTAAAAGCTTAACACAAGAATAATGCCCCACCTACAGCAGCTTCAGCCCAGGCGACTTCTTCTACATCATTAAGTGCTGATATATCGTACAATGTTTGCAATTGCTAGATAAGATGCCCAACCATATTTTTGTCCATTTAAAAGAATATCATGCCGAAACAAATTATAAAAGGACACAAGTACTCAATGACTAAAGAAAAAGCCCAAACAAATTATAGAAGTACTCAACCAAACAGATATCTGCAATGGGCAGGTTAGGTTTAACATGCTATAATAAAACAAATTCCACGAGAACAAAGGTAACTAAGAAAAAGACCTAAACAACCCTTTATAAACATCTAGCATCATAAACCAGTATAATATTATAGCCGATACTTAATATGTGCCTAATTCCAAACAATCATCAAATTCACATTTGTAACAGCCTTATTGAGTTAACAAAAACCTAACACAAAAACAACGAGGATAATAAGTGTTATCACAATTCTGTCCTTGCAAAAAGACATCCTCTCAAGTGCTACTTTTTTCATATTGTTGCCGTCACCTACAAAAAGATAGAATGCTGATCATATGTGTGCAGTTTGCCAGGCACGCTAATATTTTTGCTCCCAATATTAACTATAAAGGTAATATTGATGCAAATGGTAACCAATTTAGAAGAAAACCATAGACATTGATGAATCAGAAAAATAAGATCACTGGCTAAATGGTGTATAATGCACCTGAGCCAACATCCAACGCACGCATTCCAGGTTGTAGTTGTTCTTCCAGTAGTTCGAGACAAGTTGCATGCATGTGAGGTGCAGATATGGTTGCATTATATCCTATTGGCATAGGGCTGTCAACATAAGCTGGACTTCCTTCAGGTACAAATAGGCCTCTATCGACAATCTGCATTACTTCAGCAACTTTATCTGACTTGATCATACCATAGTGCTTTAATTGCTCCACCAATCCTTTGTTTTTATCCATTGATCCTTTTGTAGAGAAGTGCTGGGTACAAAAAGGGGAAAAAAGAGTTTTTCCATAACAAGAGAGAAAAACAAAGACACAAATAGTGTAGCAGATGACTCTTAATTGAACAATTAAAATCTAATAGCTGACAGAAACATACACAGACTCGCACCCACACACACCCACCCAAAGAACAGAAATAAACTGAGAGATGCATCGTTAACAATTATACAAACTGATGTAATGGTCACAAGTTTTACCAATGGAAAGCAGCACCAAAGAAAGAACATATCATAGGACTCCCCGAGGGGAGAAATGATAAAACTCAAAGTGCAAATAAGAGGAGAATCTACAGAGCCTACGCAACCATCATAATTTTTTTAACTTTAATATCTTTAAGCAATCAGATTTAAGCAGCCAGCATTCTTGCATAACAATAAAGCTAGCTTGTCAGCACTAGTAACCCAATATATACGTATACAACTAGTTTTTGCTCTGATTCCATGATAAAGAGGATGATAAAGAACACCGGATGTAATAAAGAGTATAGACTCTGATGCCAATGATAAAGACCATCGATCCCAAAAGCTTAACCTGTTAGAAGCACATCCTACATTAAATTTCAAGCAATTAAAAGAAGCATGGAGGAGGCTCACTTTTTTTGCGTGTCTGCACTTTTGGCTATCAGTAAAGAGCAATACCTTCATATAGATAACAATGGGTTTTCTTTTAGTAGCCTCCTTAGGAACAAATCCCCTACATGACAATGAAGAACTACATGATTCTACTCAACAAGTGCTAAAATACCAGCAGTAGCTTCAATATTAGGGTGCTCGGCTAGTAACTTCGCATGATGCGAATTAGGTTTAAATCTAAGGAAGAACTTACATGGGAAAGGAAAGATAAGAAGAGGCTAGTCGCAGTACCTCCATTCCGGACGAGAGATTGAAACGGAGGGAAGCACGGGAAGAGAAAGCGAGAGAGCGGTGTTGGAAAAGGGAGGAGTAGAGCGGACGGGGACGCGAGAAGGCAACGGCAGCTAGCGCCACTGCGTAGCAGCCGGAGTGAGGCGGAGCGAGCATCGCCCCGGTGCTGCCGTATATAACCTAGTCGACCGGGGTACTGCTGTCGCTCTGGCTGATGCAGCCACGGGTAAGTGCCACCCTCGCGGGCTGCTTCGTCGACAAGTGGCCACGTTGCGCCGCGCCCGCGAGGACCGCGAGGTGGCTTAGGTCGGTCGCCGACTTGGAGCTCGCTCGGCTGCCAATGCGAGCCCGACCTACATAATTGAAAGGGCAGCCCAATTAGGGCACATATCGGTTCTCGCCAGACCGATCCGAGCCGAGCCGGCCCATTTAATCATCTTTAATTTAATTCGTTTTATTCATTTAAATCATCTTGGATGATGTCTCCATATATGCTCTTTGGAGCTTAATAAACATTGAATCTAATTACTTAAGATTTCATTGAATCCATTTACGACCACGAAATCCCAAACATGACCAACAACAAGATCTCAGATCATGAATCCCAAACATGGCAAGTGTTTATTAACAGTCTAAGCACGAAAGTTAGGGAAACATTGTTCGATTCAAACCCTAATATCTATTTAAACATGGGTAATCAATTGAATCTTAGTACAATCTCTTATTTTCCACCAAAGATCAAAAGCTGTTCTTGTGAGGGAAATATCATGCCACTCTCCACAACTTTGGGTCATTTCGTGCATTCTGAGACACAGTTCGTGACAGATTAAAAAGAACTGCTGTGTTCAGGATGCACAAATATACAGAATGGCAAGAACAACAGTTGCCAGTAAATCTCACAAGCTTGTTGATTTTAACTTACAAACTCTGATGAAGTATACAAGTGTATTTTCATGCCGTTATGTTAAATATTTTATCATGTAAGGACCTTCAAGTTCATACCCCAATTTTCTGTAATAATGGCGTGTTCCAACACCCGAAATTACAGCTAATTTTGTCGACCGGTGTTCCCTTCGAGCAATCCTCTCAGCTTCTTCCATCAGGAGTGTCCCATAACCCTGCAAGATGATGAACAAACTAGTAAACGGCTCTAAGCTCCAAAACTAGAATGTCAATATGAGCTTGATATAACACGGAACAATAAAATGTACATGAAAACTGCAGGTGAGAATGGAGTTCATTTCATATCCTTTAAACTAATAATTAACTTGAAACAATAATGATATAGAGAATACAACTTTAAGTTATTGCAAGTAAACATTCTAGCAGAAGCCCCCTCGATCAATACAAAATACATAATATTCATCAAGCAGTTGGATTTGCAACTTGCGGAAGGCACTTCAATTTTGCTTCAAACAAAATCTGATGTACTGACACAAAAAGTTTAGTGGAAACACTACAGAAAAGGAATTCCCTGATAATTCTGGAAAGACCTCTTGTCTACCATTATTTCATGAAAGGAATATGCAGGTGTTCTTGAACAAATAGAAGGCTGACATTATTGGACAATGTGCGACACAGGCAGCTAATCTGTGACCAACAAAAAGGACACAGAAGTAATAGAAGGTTGAAACCTTAGTCAAAAAATATACGTGATTCGTGTAAAAGATGGCCATATTTGGTGACTACTCTAAGCAGTTGAATATGTGGGTAGTAAACTTAAATGTAAATGAACAGAAGTCATAAAAAGTACCTGATGCTGCAGCTTATCAGCATCGCGCCCATGCACAGGGACTGCAGTTCCATAGACATGAAGTTCACGAACGATTGAGCACCTCCCCAAAAGTTCAGGGCATGTTGTGTTGCGTCCACATTTACGCAAACGCAACAAACCAACAAGAATATCCTGATGCATGAGCAAAATCAGAAAGTTGAGGTTTGAGCACAGATTCATGAGTAGTGTAGAAATAGAAAGAATGTTTAACACAATATATAATGCAAATTAATCTTAAGGAGCTAAACATCATCCAGAAGATGCTGAAAATAGAATATAAGAACTATTCTATTGAGGGCAACTATAAGAGGAGAACAGCAGATATAAAGTTAAAACTAGTGAAATATAACATCCAGATAAATGTAGAATCACACTCAATCCAGCATTTTAAACACTTAGGTAACTAAAGCATTCTCATAGCAAGCTAACATTCACATTGTATGTATGGAAAATTATATAATCTAGTAGACAAAATACAACTATTTAACAAACAACATTCAACTTAATTAGGGCTGCATGATTCAGGTAAGTCTTGATTAAGTTTTACAAAGAAAAAGAACGAAATAGCTAACTTTCACTTGGTATATTGAGTTATCAAGAAGACCATGCTGAAACAGGATGTCATCAGATTCAAGCTGAATCAGACCCATTTAGTTCATCATGCTGAAAGTATACTGTCTTACCACAATAAAACCAAAATAATAATGAATGAAGTGTTAAGAGGAAAAAGAAAGAGAATACATGAGTTCAGAAATTACTCGAGCATATTGATTCTGCTAATTTATTTTATAATCAAGACTGCACAAGTCAGCTTTTCTGACACTGCTCAAAAAGTAAGATACAGCTTAAGGCTGTTCAGTGACCCCATGGATTTTTGTGAAAGATCTGAGCACATGAAAACCTAAAAGGCCTCATGCCAATCTACTAATTTCTCCCATTAAAAACATGTTACCAGAAAATATATACTTGGCTGGATGCTAGCTAAAAATTTTACACATTATAAGATCATAATTTTTGCATAAACTGCAGCGATGCATAACATGCACATAATAGGATCATATAAGTGAAGCACTTAGAAATTTCTTATCTATTACAGAACACACAGTCAAGCTAATAAAATTTCAAGACTAATATTGGTAAAGGCAACAGTAAACAACTTCAACAACATATAACCAAAACAGTACTAAGCTAAGCATTTCACAGTCCACAAAATTGGAAACTCTTGTTATACAACTGACAAAAACATGTAAAAATGTAACTAGCAGCCAATACCTGACGTGTATCTTCATATGACAGGAAGGTCTCCCAGCCCTCGTTTGCCGCATAATCACGCCGCACGAGCTCAACTTCATCAGGCTTAACTTTGTGGTGGATGTCCTAAAATAATTTCCACAAAATTTGTCATTCTCTATATTTGAATCTTGGATTTTAAAGTAAATATGGATTAGAATAAACAAACCTGTATGCCAGCTTCACGTGTTCTAACATCTCGGCATTTCAAGCCTAAATCTTCCATCCGTGCCAAAGCAAGCTCACGTAGATTTCCTTTCTCAACTCCAGAAGTAACAAGGGGCATAGGGATATCTCTTTGGACTCTATAAACACGTGTCCACGGAGGTACTATTGATAGAATCCTTGCAACAATGTCTACCAGGAGCTCTGGTGGGTAATTCCTATACCTGAAGAAAATATTAGGAATTAAACATCCATATCCCAACTATCATCATTAAATTTTAAATCTGGACAAGCAAGCTTCAAAAATGTTAAGATGCCAAATGAGGAGATAACAATTATACCACTGTCTTCAGATAACCAAAAATGTATCAGTGTCATATAAAAAGACCACTAGAAGTTAAGGTTCTAAATACCATCCAGACTGGTCCATACTGGACAGTATTTACAGATCCAATGGGAACTAGGATGCGGACAATATCCTTTTGGGTGGTTCAGGTCCAATAACCCTCTATCCGACCTGAACTGAGCCGTAAGCCCAGTCCACCCTATTTTGTAATTGAGGTTTAAACTCCTTGCCTGTCATCCGTGCACACTTGTGTCCCTCGTGCCGCCTGCCATTGCTGGCCCGCAGGGTACCTCCTCCTCCTATGACTCCGCCTCTTCTCTTCCTTCTCCTCCTCTTCCAGCCCCCTTCTAGTACCAGTACAGCCAAGGACCCATATCCGAAATTTACTATGGTATGAGATAACATGCACCACTATACCCTAGTTTATACCTCAAAATGAGACAGCTTGGAAATAGAAGGTTTACATGCACTTGAAATATTTTCAAGGGTAGATGGTAATGCACTTGTAAACACTGAAAGAATATCGTACCTGCCAGTTTTCCATAATTCATAAAGGCCAGTTCCTCGAATCACAAGTGTTGGGTAGATTTTAAGACCATCTGCCCTGAAAGCTGGGCTTTCAAAAAATTCTTTAAAACTTTCCAAATCTCTTTCAACTCCAACATTTGGAAGATCAGGCATCATGTGAGCAACAACCTAAAAGCCAACAAGAAACTTAACAAAGTCAGGAGCACTATGCAGATAAATCATTATGGACACTGCACCACAAAAAACAACTTCAAACCTTGGGGTATCATCACAATTAATGAAGACGTATTCATAGATACCAAAAATAAAGATAAACTTAAAAGAACTTGCCAACAGATAAAGTGAAATATTTCCCCATAGAATTAAAAAAAGAGAGCTGCCATCCAAACTTTCACTATCACTATAAGATTGGCTATACACTACAACTCAAATTGACAAGGCTCTGTGAAAGATTTAAGAAATGTTTTCACAACCAGCAGTCAACCGGCATCATCTCTTGAGCTTGTACTAAAAGTCAGCTAGAGACCAAAGAGATTTGTCTCAAGAAAAACCCAAAATGTTGGTAAAATATAAAGAACTTCTTAGTCACAGTGTAAGCTTGCAAAATCAGGACTTGCAAAAAATCCAGATGAAGAGGGAAGGGTAAGTTTTGATTTTTTTTTTTTATATCTTCTCTAATGTAAGTCAACTAGCTGAGAACATCAACCAAAATTATTAGTACAGCAAAAATTATCTACTACCTTACACTCTCACAGTCTCAGTTTTACATGGAAGGTAACAACAAAGGCAACAGATAGCTAAATTGTCCCAGGCAGACCATGAAAATCATGCAATTTGTCTACATGGCACCTTAGTATTTGGTTATGACTTGAGTAACTAGGCCAACATTTTTCAAAACATATCGACCATTGTAATCCAATTATAAAGTTTGTAGCATCCCATGTAATTAACTAATAAGTGAATCTCAAGTACCAACTAAAAGAATTAAGAAACTACAAAATTTTCAATTTTACAATAACAGACTACAAGCATATCAATAGTTACGAGATACATGGTAACATTTTGATATAAACAAGTTGAGTGTGTTCCTTTTCTTTTTGAGTCATTAAATTAACAACCAGAATCAATACTGTAAAAATACAAAGTTTAGCAATTCATTCTTTCAAAAAGGGGTGCATGTTCTATAATATTATGACCATCAATTGGGGTGCTACCAGATCAGATTTGGGTTCAGATCCATGTGTATCAAGAATCTAACAAGCCTATGATTCAAAGACAAGGATATATACCTGAAATTTCATATCAGATCTATACACATAATCAGGCATGGATCTAAGACACATACCTTAAGTCCTAATGGATCCAAATTCAAGGTCCATACCCAGAAATTCATGTAGGCTTCAAGTTTTGGTCTTGGTTTATCAGGCCCAATCAACACACCCACCCAACATATTTACACTTTCAAAATGAAGAAGCAGACTTACTACCACGCTATCAGATCGAACAATACGAGCAAAAGCTGTAACATACTATATCTGGAGAAAACAATCAAGATGCTAAGACTAAAGTAAATTTAAATTAGAATATCTACTCTTCTATGTAATAAGCTACTAGTTTGTTGTTTATAGATCAAAGGAATCACATAATGTTCAAGTCCATTATGTAATACCAAGAAACCACAGATGCCCAATATTTAGCTACTACAGAAGTATGCATTGTGTTATTTAAGTCCTGCAGTTCTACATGCATATATCCGGTAATGACATACCAACATATCCTCACTTAAATATGATAATTGGATTATATAACATCTTAAAATGAGAACAACTAAACGTGTGT
>LVTN01000006.1:746041-887948 GCA_001649415.1 Musa itinerans
GGGGGGGTTGGGGGTTTGGTGGGGTGGAATCCACCTTAAAACCAGCATCTTTAGCCAAGCAAAAACAATCAGCCACAGCAGCAACTGTATGGCCTCTATTTGTGTCACGAGCAACATCTTCATACGTGCTTTGAACCCCTATCTCAAGACGGGTACACCCATAAGACAACATTTGACGTAGATGCGGTCCCAGACAATAATCAGGTCTCCTGATAAACAAGTAAATAATAGATTAGCTGATTGAGAAGAGACTTAAAGACACCTAACAAAAAGTGACCTTCGTATACTTGCATAAATAAACTTAAAGTTCTGTACATCTTCAATTAAATACTTAAGAGGGTCTTTGAAAATGTAGCATAAAGCAACACAGGCAAAAAAATCTGAATTCTCACGTTTCAATTGTCATGCCAATACATTTAGTTGTCCCATGCTCTGAATAGCGTACAGCCTCCTCAACATTGGCAGAAGTATGTCCTGATAAAGCATCATGAAGATTTCTAATAAAATAATCACGATAATCAGCAGGCAGTGACATAAAAGTCCCTCCCATTAAGATGAACTCAACCTGCACATGGTATCAGAGTTAGATTTTGAAATATTATGATTATAAAAATGAATAATAATGATCATATATTGAAGACTATAATAATATACAGATAGAGTCCAATATGCTCGATATTCTAAAAGCTTTATAATTATACTGTAGAAACATAAACCTTATCCACACTGTGACCGAGCCTTTTCAGTTGATCTATTCTGCTTCTAGCTTGGACATATGGATTGTATCTGAAACCACAAAATCAGCTAGCATCAGTGCATGCACATATAAGCAAAGAAGATAGTGATGAAAATATCAGAATTCATCAGGTGAGGAGAAAAAAAGATATATACTGTTCATGACTCATGACTGCCTAAATGGCTCCTTCACCACTAGAAGGAAATCCAAGAAACAATAACCTAAACATGGGTCCCAGATGGTATATATAAAAAGACAAAGAAGACAAATGGTTGAGAACTGGAGCATATTGAAATACGATCTTCTTTGTTTCCAGGAGCTATTACAAAATTGCATGTTGGTGTCAAAAGATCTCCCAAAACAACAAGGCTCGTCCATTAGAATCAACACTCCATACTACAATATTCATATGAGAATCAATTAGTTTAAAGCTTTCTATCTGGCTCGGCCATAAGTGTGACCGAAATGTAATCCTTTGTGAATACCATGCTGTAACTAGCACAGTATTCATGGACCTAAGTATCAGTTTTAAGCTACAATATTAATATGAGAATCAGCTTGCTTAAAGCTTTATATCTGGCTTGGCCATAAGTGTAACCGAAATGTGTTCCTTTGTGAATACTATGTTATAACTAGCACAGTGCTCATGGGCCTATTTATCAATTCTATGCAACAAATGACCCCAATTCAGTTGTCCATTAAAATACCCTGTTAGAGAAGCTTATCTTCAACTTGAAGTTTGAGATAAAGGCATACTCTTTTAGATTGCTTAATAGATGAGAATAGCTAGAATTTTTTCCGGCTCACTTGGCTGTAGAATAATGGACTATTTTTCCGGCTCACTTGGCTGTAGAATAATGGTACAATGTAGCCTGAGAGTTAAGAATCAAGATTGGCAAGATTTAAACAACGTGAACATCTCTCTATGCTTTAGATGATCTCAGTAGTCCTTTCCATGAATTTTTCAGGAAAGTTTGGATTGTAATCCAGTGGAAGATGCCAAGAAGTCTCAAGACTCTCAACTATAGATGAACTATGAAGGAACCAAATATAGCTGAATCATGTTCAGCTCCATTTAGACCCATAGACATTTGCATGCAACATTTTTTAATATCTACCTGGTGCAATTGCATGTATCAACCTTCAATTAATGGTGTGGATCAAAACTTCTGAAGCCACCTTGATGATGCTTGGTAGCATATTTAACAAGCTGAGAAATACAGTCACAAATTTTAGAACAAATTAACTTTTGATGATTACATATATTTGGAATAGTTGGATCGGAGGACAGCTTCCTATGTTCTTTGATGGTGAACAAGGAGGTCAAATAAGTCGCCTTCCGGTAATAGGTAATAAGTAATATGATGCACGATATAAACAGTTAGACCTTGAACAGACCACAAATAAGAAGACACTAACTTCACAAAGAAGAATGAGTATAGTTATTGCACAAACTCTTTCCAGTTATATGCTTCCGGTTTCTTCTAACTTAGAGCTATAATTGGTGTAGGAAAAGATTCATTCATCTATAAGACCCCTGTTTTGTTTATGAAACTCTACAAGTTATCACAAAATACTATTTCTTTCTATATTGAAAAACATTATTGAATTAACATATTTAGAATTTATTTCTCTTATTTGTTTCGCAGAATTTAAAGATTCTGCTTTGAGTTCAGACTGAGTTTGTTTGACTCGCTGGAAGACTGCCTTTCCAACAAGAAACTAGAGGACCTTCATTTAGACTAAATTTGGAATATTTCTCTTATTTCCTGTGCATATTTAAAAATTTTGCTTCAGGCAAGGATCCAAGCTCTGACACTTCTAATTCTGGCCCAAGTACTTAATACTAGATCTTTTCACCAAGAAATTATCGATATGGGAGGTAAAATCTCAGATCAGATATAATTAAGCAAAGATTGGCTTTTCCTGAACATAATTATTTGATCAAATAAAGCAATCGAAACAAGAAATCATCATGTACTAAGCAGAAAATCCTACTCCACAATGTTTGGTGAAGAGGTATTTTTCTTGATGTACCACCAAAAGTATTTTCTTACAGCAAAAACAATCTTTTTTTATCTATTTTCTCCCAGAAATCTAGAGCAGCATAAGCCGTAGAACCATTCAAATAACAATCAACAAAAAGGGTATCCGAGGGGCAAACGGAAAAGACATGATGAATACCTGGCTCGGATGGCTCTCATGCTGGTAGGCTCATAGCCAGTATATGACTGCGTGCTGTACTCGAAATCCGAATCAGGGCCACCAGGGCAATACACGCATATATTCCCAGTGGTAGCGATATGGGGGCACCGGTGCGGCTTCGACATAACCGCCACGACCGCGATGCCGGAGGCGGTGCGGACGGGCTTGGCGCGGAGCTTTGGGAGGAGCGCGTCGCGGTCCGCCTCGGGTACCGCGGCAATCATCTCGACAAGCTTCGGGGCGCGGGCGAGGCCGTACTTCCTGCAAGCGGCGGACTTGAGGGCGTTGAGGTCGACGCTCTCGCCGCGGCGGGAGCGCTCGGCCATGGCGGAGACGATCTCGGCTATGGCGCGGACGCGCGCCTCCTCCTCGGAGATCCCCAGCGGGATGGAGACGCCACCGCGTCCGGGGTTCGGCTTCTTGCGCGGCTCCGGCGATGCCATGAAATCGGTGCTTTGCGACTCGAGTAGGAACCGCAGTCGGGAGAACGAGAACGAGAACGCGAACGCGTCGCGAGCTCTCGGAGATTGGTACGCGTTTAGTTTAATTAGGGTTGTAAGGTGGTCGAGTGAAACCTAAGCCTGAATCGAACTCGAGTTGGCGCAACGCTTCCAATAAATTATTTTTAGGTCCGCTAATGAGACCACATTTTTCAGATCATTAAACAAAAAATATTTTAAATAATATAAAATATGTGAGTCTTAAAAACACACGTTTGCCCATCTCAATTTTAAAGATGAATTATCGAAGAAAAAACTCTTAAACCATCTCAATTTTAAAGGTGAATTATCGAAAAAAAAAACTCTTAAATAAATTTAAGATAGTGCTCTATTTCATTAATGCCTCTGCTTTATGGCCACAACCCCCTTATTTGTCGCTCGCATTCTATTTCTTTCACACACGTAATCTTCGTGGCTAATAATATAGACATAAGTGGAGAAGGTGTGAGTAAAAATGACGAGACAAGACCTCCAGTTTAATTAGGGTTGTAAGGTGGTCGAGTGAAACCTAAGCCTGAATCGAACTCGAGTTGGCGCAACGCTTCCAATAAATTATTTTTAGGTCCGCTAATGAGACCACATTTTTCAGATCATTAAACAAAAAATATTTTAAATAATATAAAATATGTGAGTATTAAAAACACACGTTTGCCCATCTCAATTTTAAAGGTGAATTATCGAAGAAAATACTCTTAAATAAATTTAAGATAATGCTCTCGATATTACTTATGTCGACCATCGCATGCACGTAATATCGTCATGCTTATCAAACCTCACAAGTTGCTATTAATCCTTGTTGCACTAACTCGTCTCCTCTCCCTGTCGAACGTGCCTCTGCTTTATGACCATAACCCCACTCGTATTCTATTTCTTTCACACACAATCTTCGTGGCTAATAATAAAGACATAAGTTGAGAGGGTGTGAGTAAAAATGACGAGACAAGACCTCCATAACCCCCTTCTCTATCACTCCTATTCTATTTTTTTCTTACATGCAACTTTTATGGCTAATAACAAAGATATAAGTGGAGAGGGTGCGAGTAAAAATGATAAGGCAAGACCTCAATTGTTTGATCACCTATGTGTACAACCATGATTACACAACAAGTGATATGATAACTATTCGTAAAGAAAAGAGACGAGCAGAAGTACGATCATATGCATAAACTAACAAGCGGAGAAGGTGCGAGTAAAAATGATGAGACAAGACCTTAATTGTTTGACCACATATGTGTGCAACCATGCTTACACAAGTGATATGATAAGTTGATAATTATTCATGAAGAAAAGAGATGAGCAGAAGTACGATCATATGCACAAACTAACCCATGCATAAAAAACATAAAGCAGCTAGGGGCTCATGTTCACTCGCAACCTCATACTCTATTGCCATTCTTGGTGAAGGAGATGAAGATGCTTCGTGAAAATTTATTAAATATATAAATTTTTTCTAAGAATTCACTCAAATTTTAATATAACGTGTTCACTCGCAACCTCATACTCTATTGTCATTCTTGGTGAAGGAGATGGAGGGCAGAGGTAAAGTTGGGTTTGGAGATGACAAGAATAAAATAATCTTTTCATGCAAAAAGAGATGCTTCGTGAAAATTTATTAAATATATGAACTATTTCTAAGAATTCACTCAAATTTTCATATAACACATATATTTAAAAATTTAAATTATGAAAATATATTCATCAAAATATCTGAATTTTGGTATACACAATTATTGAATTTGAAAAGGTATTAAAATTTTAAAACTTTTTAATATAACATGCATATTTCTCTCAATATTTTGATTCCGTGTATTTATTCCTTCAGATATGTAAATCCCCCATGATTTTAAAATTTAGAAAATACTAAAATATCATTGGTATTTTTTTTCTTCCTAAACTTGAATTTAGATAAATGCAAATACTACTAATTTAAAAAAGAGTATATAATATCTTTAAAGATCTTAAAACACCAATTGAAGTTTGTTCTTCTCATTATATTGAGAATCAATTAACTTTAAAAAATTAACTACGATTGTTAGTCTATGATTTTTTTTATTTTTTTACATGGCTATAAGACTTTAGAGAGACATTTATTATGTATGCAATTTTGATCCAAATTTGCATTCATTCACAATAAATGATTAAGAATATCATAATTTTTTAAAAAATATTTAGATCCCAATTTGAAGACAAAATTTTATATTTTAAATAATATAAAAAATAAAAAAAACCTCCCCAAGCAAAACGATAAAATTACAACCTACCCTTATTAATGTTTTAATATTTAAAATCTCATCCAATAAAAAATTAATATTTCAAACATCCATCTTAAGTAACAGACAAAGTACAGAAATAAGATTTAGATAAAACAAACAATCAGGGGAAGGGATCTAATAAGAGAACTCTGAAAGTTACCACATATTTCAAAGTTGGAAGCAGTATAGCATTATGCAACACAAACAACATGAGGTTTGTTTCACAAACATTACTGCCAAAGTTATTGTTCAGGTCAGAAAGACTTGGCAGCATTGATGCAAACCATTTTTCAACATGGCATTGAATAAAAAGTAAAAAATACCACTGCATGGACTTCTCTTACAGATTCCTGGTAATAAGAATATTTACTAGAAAGTCAACCCAGATTTGTTTACTCCAAGCGGCGGCAATATAGAAGTCAAGGGTTAACCACAGGCAGCATCAAATAGAAAGGCATGTCAAAGCTACCTGGTAATCTGCTTCTGAATCTTATCTTCATGCTTGAACTGCTTTTCAGTCAATCTCAACAATGTAATTTTCCTTCTTAATTCAAGTTCATCAGATTTATTTTTCCCCCTTTCATATAAATCACTCCTGGTTCTTGCTTGACTACGGTCAGAATACAGGATCACTTGAAGAACATGAACCAACAAAGAAAATAAGGACACCTGAACTCGAATCTCTGGGGCCATACCAAGCAACAATACCCCACATCAATAGTTTGAAATGCAATATCGAAGCTAATTCACTTCACTTCGTCGGTGTCACGGAGAACCAGTGGCCACTTCACTTCATCGGTGTCCCGGTGAACCGGTGGCGGCTTCCAACAATCTGAACAGAGGTATTCGAGGAAAAATGTCTCAACATATGTGCAATCTTTAACGCATTTCCCACATTGAACACACCTGCCGATGCAAACGTCACAAGCTCTGCAATGATTAGGACCCTTCTCTTGACAACTCTCTGAAGGGCAGTCATAAACAAGCTTGTATCTGTGACACACCGGACACATTTCAATATCAAGGATGCAGTCATCATAGCATGCAGGAGATAGGCGATGGATGTGGTAGAACCGCGGGTTCCGAGTTTGGCCTTGCTGACGTTGGTCCACACCTAGCAACATCTTCAGCTCTCCATATTGTTGTGGCGATATAATGAAAAACCCACCAAGCTTGAGGTGCTCGATTCCTGGCATACCTCGGGATTGGAATGCTTTTAAGTTGTTTATGATGCCATCAAGACTTAGTCTCACACATCCGGGAACACTTAACTGCATAGCCCCAAAGAGAAACAAACATTAATATCATATCACAAAAGCCAAATAATTAAAAGTATGGTCAGAAGAAACCTAAGTAGTCTACAGATTACTCTTAACCAAAATTATCTAATACCACTATATAACAGGGACAGAGTCCTCTGGTGATTTATCTGATCATCCACAAGGAAGCTAATAGCACCAGGACTACAAAAGATCAAAAATGCAAAAAAGCAGGACCAAATGATTTGCTTTTTTCCTTTCACTAGATATGATTCACAGAAGTGCAAATCCTATCTTTAAAAAGTAAAAAAAATAGTGAATTGCAAAAAACAAATAAAGAAATTTTCAGCAGAGAAACCTGAAGTCATGCCATGCTCATAGAAATGTAGGAGCTTGACCATTGGGTAGTTACATCAATTTCATCATACACAATATCTTCCCATTTTTCTTTCCACAAGAAAACAATACTAATCAAATCCCTAAGACACGGAGTTAAACTACAAGGAACTGGATAAATAATGAATCGTGAGAAATACACCGGCAGGATCCACAAACCCCAAGACTGACATAATTTCAAAGAAGCAACACTAGAAATGGATGACTGGATTTTCAAGCCAAGAAAGTTGTATTCCTAAAAGTAAACTGAGCCATGAACTAACAGAACCCTCAACTTCCCCGTATATTAAAACCCTTTAATTCAGTCAAGTTACTAGTAGAATTCAGCACAAATAGCAGTCATTTCAAGACTGGTCAAAACTACAAGCAACTATTTATCAAACAACCTTACACTCAATAGCTCTAGTAACTCTCTGCACGAATAAATTGACTGATTATTCATCCACAAAAGTCAAGCTACTGTTAACAAAACTTAAAAGAAAAATGAGACATTCATGGTTAACTACAAATTACTAAAGCTGGAAAATGAAATCACAAAAGTAACATACTATTAAGAAAATAACAATCCTTACACATTTTCCCTGATATCCATGTACCATGAAAAACATATAACAAAAGTGACAGATCTCTGGTCCACCTCTCCATTTTCTGAATGATTTTATCACATCTACCAAGAGGGGTGACAACAAGCCTATGCTATTGACTTCAGTTACTCCCTACTCAGCTATCAACATGCTATGCAGGTCGAGTCCTGAACAAATTCAAGCAAGGGCTAGGGTAGGCCATGCCCCCCAACCCAACTATAAGAGACATCATTTAGACATATCTTCACATCCGTTTCTGCTAAAATGTTTCACCAAGGCAGAACCAGATAACAATCCTCTATTATTCCCATCCAATACGTTTAATTTATCTCTTGTGAGTTTAGCAGGAGCTCAACTCCAATTTAGGAAATGGCTACTGGTCATTGGTGGTTTATCTGATAGGAAACATAATAATTTCCATCTACTGGGCCTCAAATTCTTCAGTTTACCCTTTCCTAGATTTCAAACTCAGTTATTACACATGGAAAGGAATTACAAGATCACCTGACCTAGAAACACAACCAACTGCTTGTTGGTTCACAGTGAGGAATAACAATAATGACCTAGTGAATAACGCTTCTCTCATGCAGAGACTGCAGACAATAAATCTTACACAGCCTTGCCCTGCATGCAAAGAGGCTATTTTCATACTTAAAACTCCAAACACCCCAATCAGAATGAGAACCACAAGAACATCAAACCTAGAAACACAACCCATTACTTGTTGGTTCACAGTGCATAATAAGAATGATGACTTAGCACATAACGCTTCTCTAATGCAGGGACTGCAGATAGTAAATCTTTCAGAGCCTTACCCTGCATGCCAAGAAGCCATTTTCATACTCAAACCCCAAACACCCAGATCAGAACGAGAATCATTACTAAGATGCCAACACAAGATCATTTAGCAGGAAGCATCTAATTTTAGCATGCGAAATTGGCCACCTTATTTACCTAATTTATGCTATCAAAGTTGCATATTCATGATAAATAGTCATATGAATCTTATACTTCCTTAGCCACTTTCTCATAATGTTCAGGCCTTATATTTTGCAATTACCTTTACCATCTATGTTGTAATACTAAATTTGGAATATCTACACATTTAAGGATGACAAAGACATCCAATTCTCCATTTCCCACATTTTTATAATATTCCCACCTAATTAACATATATGCCTTGCATTATCCCTCGTGCCTGAGCTCTGAAAAAATAAGCCATGTTGCCTTAACGTGCCATGGGAAAATCTTGTAACCTGGGTGACCAGAAAGTATGCATATTGACCTTCCCCAAAGGCCCAAACCCACATTGATGACAGCAGCATTAGGTCACTTTTCTTTTATACTTTGACAACAAGCAATAACTTTTAGATATTGGGTGAAGAAATAGTCAAAAGACTAGAAGACCCAACACAAAGTAGGGAAGCATGTAATGAAGAAACATATGGAAGCATACTTTAAATTCTTGCAAAAACATTGGAAGACAATCCAGATGTTCAAGAACACAACAATAAGCATCAAACTTTCAGCTTATTGTTTGCAAATTTTTTGCTGTGCTTCTAAAGTAAAGCAATTTGAACACAAAACAATCCAAAAGATTAAAATGCCAAGAGTTAAAAAAAAATTAAATCTAAAATATGAATGCATTTGCGCATATAAGTCCCCTGTAATAAACTAAACAACAAAAAGGCATATGAGCATCACATTAGAAAAATTTTCCATTGATGGCTAGAAGAACACTGAGTAATGCTACAAAAGTATGCTAATTAGAGCTAAATGTCCACCGCCATTAAATTAAAGGAAGCAGGAGAGAGTTTCCCAATCTTCTTAAATAAGTTCATTACTTTGCATGATCAAACATGATCATTCAACTAAAAACTACCTCAATAAAAACAATATATCTCTCACCAACTTCATACCACCTTCGTAGTTTTCAAACAATCTTTAAAGATTATAATAGAGTTGAGATAGGTCATGGCTTGTCAATAAATATTTTCAACCAAAGGAAAAAGTTTTGATTTGTTGTTATGCAACAAAATTGCCACATAAAACTCATACATGGTATCAACATGATAATTTTCATTTCCGATAAGGTCACCAATAAATAGAATTAAATAATCTATAATAAATGAACCACAATGACGATAAATTCACCTCTCCCATAAATTTATATAAAAAGTAAATGATCTGTTGTTAAGCAGTATAAATGTAGAGAAAACAAATGAATCATAACACAAGGAGAAAATACTCAAAAATAAACTGAGGACGTCGGAAACAGTAAATGGACTTAAACAAGTTTCCTATTCATTAACACTAACCTTCTTCAGCCGAGGACAATTGTCCAACACCCGCTTCAGGCCATCATCTGTGATTTTTGAACAACTTGACATGCTCAAGCACTGTAGATACTCTCGTGCTTGCAGTGTTAGCCTCAGCAGAGTATCATCTGTTATCTTCTCACTCAGAGGAGAATTAATATGCATACACCTCCACAAAAGATTATCCCTCTGAACAGCCAACCGCAAGGACCTGCAGACCCCTCCCATCGAGAGGAGACTCTGAACATCCATATATGCAAGACAGAAGAACAGACCGTCATGTGGCATGCCAACATCTCCGCTAGAGAAGGCTTCTGAATGATTGCAGTTTGAAGATTGTCCAGCATCCAAACCAGATTCGAAGTTTCCAGATTGAGCTTCATGAACAGAAAATTCTGTCGAGCTCTCACTGACCCAGCCATCACATCCTTCCATCCAACCATGATGGCAAAACTGGGCTTCAGATGAGTACAACAAAGTCCACCCAAACAAGTCACCGAGCCCCATCCCGAATGGGTCCTCCGGTAGCAGATCAAGCGGATCGTACGCGACTTCGACATCGGCCAACCCACTATCAGTCTCCCAACGAGAGACAAGAGGGCTCCTCTCACATCTCAATCGAGAGGACTCACCATCGGTATGAATACATCGAGTAGAAAATATAGAACAAGATGGGAAATTCAATGCCATGGTGCTGTAACCCTAACGCACCCAAATTCAATCTTTTTCAACCCAACTTCTGTACCAAAATCAAAAGAAAGAATTTTGACCTATACTCCGATTTTTCAAATATTGCTCTTTTTTTATATATGTATGTACCTTGGTAAACCTAACCTAATCTAATTCACAGAACCCCAAGAAAACCCTCAATTTCGGATGGCAAACAAAAAAACCAGCCCCAAAAATTTCATCGAGCCCTCTTGAGCCGGATCCTAAACAGAAAAAGACATGGGGAAAGGGAAGGATCATCAACCAAGCACCAACAGCACCCAGAAAAAGATTAGCAATCTAATCCAACTTCCGACCCAACCCTGATACGTTCTCAAGAACAAACCTTTCCCTCATATCAATTCATCTAAACATCAAATTAGACAAAAAAAACAAAGGCTATAAAATGGAATTTTTTTACCGGAGCAGATAAAGAAGGATAGCAATTCCACCACAGATCCGATCAATAAAATCGTACGCTGGGAGGAGAACAACTGATGGCGGAGGAAGAGGAAATCAAAGGGCTTCGGAGAGAACGGAGAAGAAAGCACCAAAGCTTCTATTTCTCCCCTCTCTGCGCGGCCAGGGGGAAGGGACGAAAGCGTAGCAATCGAAAAAGAACACGGCGCATCGCCCCAATTTAGCATTAATGGGTTTTGCATACATCACCCTTGCGAAGGCCGCAATTACAAATACAACCCTCACAGATCCAAAATTCCATCTTAGTTCATGGATTCTATCCTCAGGGGCATGTATGTAACAACTCTTTAGCTTTAAAGTTCGTGCAACATTACACGTTGTACGAGAGAAGGACTTGATGAAGATAATTACAATGTAATGGGTATGATCGCAATTTAGCCTTTATTGCATATTATTATTATTGCTACACGAGGAGGGAAGGGCAGAGGGTAGTCGGAGACGGACACGTGTCTGACTTGACGGGGACGCGGGCGGTCTCTGCTCTCCATGTTTACCGACACGTGGCGGTAGCTCTGGAGCGACCCTGGCCGTTGGATATATGAAGGATCAGGCGCGGTGGGTTTGGGATGATCTGAGCCGTCGGATCGACGGAATGACGGGAGGGAATTAGCTCGGTGCTCTCCCGGCCCGCCACGTCGGCAGATAAGAGATGACCCTTTCCGCTTTGGGAGCGCCGAGCTGTCGTCCACTATGAGTCTCTGGTTATTTCCACGTAGGAAATAAAAGGGGAGTGGATTGGTGGAAGAAAGATAGGGTGACAATTTCAATCCAATAAATTAAATTGCAATGTTGTGAATATTCATTATTCATTAAATATTCATCCCTTCAAATTCAAAATAATAATTTTTAGTTGTAGCAAATATTATTAACACAGTGTCATATTAATACATCATTTTTTAAATTTTTATTAAATTAAGAAATATATTTATAATTTGATATAGGAGTAATCCGCAATCAATTAGCATGATATTTAAAAGATAATACTTTTTCATTGAAATATTTAATCTTTTGTGGCTATCAATAGTTACTGAACAAATATTATAAATAGGTTCCAAACTTTTAAAATCCATTATAAACTCTTAAGCTCTCCTCTTAATTTTTTTTTTATCAGATATGAATAAAATTCTCAACCCACTATTATCGGGTAAATAATATCCAGCAAACTTTGCAAAAAGTACTAAACTTATTTTTTGGAAGAAAATATTTGACCCACTTTGTTAAGTAATAAATAATTGACTCACTTTCGTAATATAATATATATTTTAATCATCCTTAAGTAAAAAAAATATTAGCTCTTTGAGCAAATTGTTCCACCCTAGTAAAATCATTTTAACCACTCTAGTTGAAAAAAGAAAAAAAATATTTTAATCAAGTAAAATATCTCTCATGGCGAGACGAGTCTATTCGGGACATAAATAATTAAGTGCTTGATGAATCCTAATCGGGTAAGGTATGCTCACGCATACCATGCATCTAACATGACAAAAAGAATTAAAACATTTGACTATCCTAATATAACAAAATATATCCTCGAATAATATATCGAGATATAAGCATCAAAACATTCAATGTAACTTAATTATATAAAATTTCTCTCTTATACTCGATGCATTCATCTTAATAGAAAGCATCTCTTCTTGTGAGTACAACCATCCAAGACATAACTATGTGATACACTCAAACAAAATAAAACATATCCCAACTTGATTGTGACCACTGTAGGTACCATTTGGCTTCGAGTTTAACTCATCCCCTGCTTGATTGAATCGACTTATCTGTGATATCTCACTTTGAATTCCTTCATATTCAATTAAGGACTTATAATGTATCAACATAGTTATTATCTTTATACAAATAGGAAATATACCTAATTCCATCAAAACAAAAATTATTCCATAATCAATCAATTAAAGCTCTCATGATCAGACCACTATTTTTGGTTAAAAGGGAATAAAAAGCTATACAGACAAATAAAAGGGTAAGAAGTTGAGAGATAATGGGAATATATTCCCTGATTGAGTATTATTTTGGAAAATAAGATAGAGGGGTTTTTTACCAACAAAATTAGATGAGACACATTCAAGCGTGGAAGAAATGCTAACAATAATAATAATAAAAGAAACTTGAGTTTGCAGGAAAGATAAAACATGTATCTTGGAATGGAACATATTACTTCCTCTTGATGGAGTCTCACCACTATGCAATTGAGTTCTTGATGGGACTTCTTAGCCTATCTTTTACCAAAAGCTACCATATCATGTTCAAATCATGACATATTTATGTCTCACATTAACACTATCATGCACATTAGATCTTAACAATATCTTTTAACACATTTAAATATCATATTAAGTTATGTAATGGAACTCGAGAGTCGGACATACTATTTTATGATTAATTCATGTATTGCATTAAAATAATGTACATTAGATATGCTACTCATATATACTACATTCATTGCATTAAGTATCCTCCTATTGTCATGTCATGTGAGATCAAATTAGGAGTATTATAACTTAATTTTATTGTAGGGTTTGTTGAATCTCGAATTTTGATAATGAAACTAATTGATAAATATTTATGATTTAATTTACGTTTTGAGTGACGTAGGATGCTTCGATCAGGATGAGACAATTAAAGCAGGAAGAATCATGTTGGGTCGAGGGAAAACATGTCAGAAGATTGGACGTCGAGCTAGTGGATCGGTTGACGTATCGACAGAAGGCTTCGGGCCATGGATTTGGGCATCGGGCCAAGAAGAGTGGATATTGCGCCAAGGATATCGGAGTTGCGGAGTCAACTGGCCGATTGGGCAATAGGCCGCAAAAGATGACGATGCATCGAAGAATCGGACGAAGCGTCGATGAACCAATGACATACCAGACAACATGATTAATACTTAGTATTAATTGTCTATATTGAAGTGTGTTTTTACATGTGCAGGATTAACTACGATAGTAAAGCATAAAGCAAAATAAAGTTCCGGAGTCAAGGACGTGATTTCATTGGGAGTTCGAGAGTTCGTCGGAAGTTCTACCGAGAAGTCCAGGAGCTTGCTAAAGAAAGAAGATCGTCATGAAGTCCAAGAGCTTGCCAGGAGTCCGTTGGAACATTGCCAAGAGATCGTCGGAAGTTCGCCAAAAGATCGTCGGAAGCTCACTGGAAAAAACTAGACTTACATACTTGTTTAGCTTAGAATATGTCTTAGGAATCATATTTAGCACCTAATTAGGATTGGAATTGGGCCAACCCAATTATGGGCCAATTGGGCCCATGTAAGGACTGTGTTGGGCCCAATGAAAGACCTAAACAGTATCCCAAGAAGTGGCACCGTCGTGGCACAGTCTCCGAGACTATGACAGGCGGTGGTACCGCTAGTCTGGGCGGTGGTACCGCCCCTGGCAGGGTGTCAAGCAGTGGTACCGTCAGTTTGGGCGGTGGTACCGCCCAGCACAGGCGATGGTACCACCCGTACCTAGGAAATCCGGGATGAGATATTTTTAGGCTTCAAGTTTGAATCAACTTGAGGCCTATAAATACCCTTCTCATTCCTGGTTAACACACACAAGTATTGAGAGTAAAAAAGAAAAGAAACACTACTGCAATCTTGTGTGAACTCCACTCAAAGTTTTAAGTGTTAGAATAATTTGAGAAAGGAGTAAGTGGGGGTGTAAAGGTTATCTCCTAAACCTGGTAAAAGGAGAATCAAGTTGTAAGAAGGAGATTGATCTTCGTCTATTAAAGGAAGATCGATAGTGGATGCCGGTGACCTCAACGGAAGAGGAATCGGTGAAGTGGATGTAGGCCACGACGATCGAACCACTCTAAAATCTGGTTTGCATTTACTTCTTACTATTTATCTTTATTGCAAACTGAATTCCTCCTCCACTACGTTTTCGTATAATTTCAAGTTAACATCTTTACGAAATCGATTTTATCGCAACGAAGTTTTTGAACCAACGTTATTTTACCGCTGCACTAATTCACCCTCCTCTTAGTGCCGCTCTTGATCCTAACAGGGTTTAGTATCGTAATCAAAATATAATTTAATTTTAGGGTTTAAGTTACTCGTTAAGACCTTCGTATTATCGTATTCCTAAAAATAGAGAAGCGAGGGAGGATGAAGATGACAATGGAGGAACAAAATTTGGCATAGAATCTTAGGAGGTTCTAAAAGGCTTTGAAAGGATATCGACTCGCTCATTCTAATTTCGATCGAGAGCACAGTTGTATCTAAGAATGCACTCAATGGAAAATTATCGGTTAAGCATGCATTCTTTTGCTCCTCATCGGGTAATTATAACAGAGACATTGTTCCTCAACATAGACCACAAAGACAAGTAAGAGGTGACAACTACATGATCACAGAAATAGTAATTTAAAGCAAACTTTAAAGGTTTTGGCAATAAACATAGGTCATGATGTAAACCTGTACACAGCATCAGGCTGACAACAGTGAGCACTAGTTTTCTTTCATTCTCTTACAATTCCAATCGAAGGAGCAACACAAAAAGAAGAAAGAGAAAGAAACCCTTTACAAGTAGTATTCATTTCAGCACAGAGAAAAGAAAAATCACATCCAATGAGACAAGAATGAAGGAATTCTTCTTTCGAATTTAGTAGTCTGCTCCTTTTACAGTTCAGAGAAGATGTACGAGTATAAAACCCAATCTTCACAAACAACAAGCTCATGCATCACTTTGATTCTGGATTACAAGGCAACGCTCCCTGGAATGGACGCAAACTGCATTCAACCCTGTCTATTGACATTTCATGCGGCTCCTGCAGCACCATGTCCTTTTAAACGAAGAGCAAAACCAAAGCCATGCAAAGGTACATGGTGTCATACGATCTCTCCTTCCTCAACATCACTCGGAGGAGCCCTTTTAGTTTTACCCTCTTCCTCTTCTTCATCATCCACTTTCATGAATGAACCAAGTTGCTCCATAGGGTTAATCCCTCCAAATCTGAAACCTTCTACATCATCCAGAAAATAATGAACTGGGCACTTCACATTAAGGGACATGGGTATTCTTCCAGCTGGAATTCTTGTAAGAATTTCCAGATCTTTAAGAACCAGACGGTAATCATCGATCTCCGCTGTCTTCTCCATCTGCAGTAACGTCAAAAGTATCTGCATTAATGTCAGACATTGAAAGAAGATCACCAAACAGAAACAAGTACATGCCTGTAGCAAGGCCTGACGTGCCGCTTCCCTCTCACGCTCTCTCTTGCGCTTAGCTTCTGCTGCAGCTTCCACTTCAGCTCGTCTACGAGCATCTTCAGCAGCCTTAGCTTCTGCATGAAGCCTTGCTCTCTCTATTCCCATAGAGAACAAAAGTTTCTCAGCAAAATGAACTTTGATATCTAGCTCAAAGAGAACAAAGGTGATAACCATTGCTACCTTCCCTTCACTGCCTCTCAATTTCCTCCCTCTCACGCTGCAGTTTCTCAGGATCCCCCCTGTCAGCCTGAGAATAGCAATACACATAAACTGTTTAGAGATATAACGGAGAAGGCTACATGCCAAGGAGCAAAAACACTGAAGTTGGAGCAGATTAATGTCCTCTGTTTATCCAACCTGGTCAAGAGAATTCTGAGCTTTTACAATTGTGTCGGCGAAACGGCTCCTCAGCCAGACTGTTCTATATAGCTTTTCTGGGGAGACTTTCCTCTCAGATGAAGCATGCTTACCCTCTGGACACCCATCAGAATCACCTGATAGGGGCTTTGAATCAACATCCATCTCCGAGGGAGTCAACCCACTCAAAGGTCCTACATGTTGCCAATAGCACCAGTAAAGCCAATCCAATGCAGAATGAGGAACAAATATACATGATTTCTTTCCTCTCAAATTGAAAGTTTATCATATCGAGAACTCACTATTTACATCAAATGGCTTTCTTATGTCACTTTTCTCTCGATCGGTACATGCCTTATTTCCTGAATTTTCCTGATACAGAACAACAGAAATAGAAATTTCAAGTTTTTGGATGTTTTAATTCTTAAAATAACACCAGAAAAAGAATGGGCAAGCATAGTGCATAAAAAGAAAGACCAACAAGAGGAGAGGGTATTTAGCTATAAAATAACTTAGGTTCATCATCCAGGAAGCATTTATACACCTTACAAAAATAGTGTCATGCTGTGAGACATACCTTGGCAGCACTTTTTGGAATAGAAACCTCATCCTCTGAATCACTTCCACTAGAACTGTCGGAGTCTGAAAATAGAAACATACAACAAAGGTCAACCACACAGCCTAAACATCAGAATCTATAATAGTTGTCGAAAAAATGTAAAACTACTAAACTTATGTCTAATGCTGTGAAACTTTTCAGCAAAGGTCACTACAAATGATAAACAAAACAAAAGATTTGACTTAACATCGAGAAGGTTAACCACACAGCCTATCTATTTATGAAACAATGGAAATGTATTAATCATAGCTCTCTTCCAACCAATAGAGCCATAGAGCAACAGCCACTTTTCAGCAACTAGAAGAGTAATGCATTTTACTCCAGCTACAAATATCTTAGGCCATGCTAGAGCAAACTAAGTAATACATATCATTTATGAACAGATGCAGTATTCCATAACATCTGCCATTATTCAGCATAGGAGGTTCCAACTAGTAAAAGGGTCCAAATCAAACAGATTTAGTATAATCATATACAAAAGTGAAAAAGTGCTTGCCTTCTCTTATCACTAAAAAGATATAGTACATAAAATCTGCTCTATATATCCTAATAATCAAACTAATGGAAATGCAATTTTCAATGTGAACAATGAGAGTGCACCATGTTAGTTGTCGTATCGATCTGAACAACCAAGCAAATATTTATGGAATACTTGAAGCAATTGGTCATACCATGCAGGAAGGAAAGGGAACTATAACTATTCCTGTAGTGGAGATCTAGCACTTTCGTAACATTCAGCCCACATCCTCTCCACAACTAAAGCTAGATATGCATGAAAGAGCAAAGAGCAGTAACTGTTGGCATGATCCCGAAACTCACAAGCTATGGTCCTCAAAAACATCTTATGAATTTTGCTAAGGTCATTTCATCACCAACTTCAGATGAGTAAAAGAAAAACAAAATGATATTTTTATACTTGAAAATTATTACAATAAAAAAATACAACAAACCCGGGCACTCTAACATATTCAAAAAACTATCACGGCCCATCATAATCTCTTCAAGGCCATGAAGTTCGACTTAAATGTAATTGC
This sequence comes from Musa itinerans, assembly GCA_001649415.1. Classification (NCBI taxonomy): domain Eukaryota; kingdom Viridiplantae; phylum Streptophyta; class Magnoliopsida; order Zingiberales; family Musaceae; genus Musa; species Musa itinerans. The sequence goes on from LVTN01000006.1 coordinate 764,714, forward strand.
ATGAAGATGTTGCTGAATGGAATAAAACCAATGCAAAATAAAAACTAGAAAATAGAAATTAAATCAATCAGCTAAAACAAAATGAATTCAAGAAAAATGCACATATTCTAATGCATGTGAGCATGTACACACCACTAGAAGAATCTGAATCACTACTGGACCCGCTTGAACTGCTGTAATCGGTAGTTGCAGCACCTAAGTCCTTTTGTAGCTCCAAAGGCGGGTAGCTAGGCATGGGAGCATCATCATCACAGATATCTACATCCTCATCATCAAGATCGTTGCCTGTAAATGAACAAGAAGACAAGCTTAATTTTCAAACTCACATAACTACATCCCGCACTCAAAGAAGCAAATGCACAAGCATGGAGGTAAACCTTTGCAAGGATGCATCAGTGAGGCGCAGACACCAGTGTCATTCACACGTTCAGTTTTCACCTGTTGCTGCACCTCTCTTTCCTTCACATAGTTATCCAAAAGCATCCGTTTGTCATCACAAAAGGAATCATTATGAATTTTAGTTTCCTCAATGCTCTGCTTCATATTGCCACTCTGCCATCTCAGAAAATCGATATTGTGATCTGATAGGTCTGCCGAAAGAGACTCCAGGCATCTGTTCAGACTTTGTTTCTCCTCATCCATCATCTTGGATTTTTTCCTCTCGGGTACAGGTCCATTGTAGTCAGTAGGAGGCATTTTCCTTTTCTTGGACAACTCCGACTTATTTGATTGGGTTTCTTTTTCGATATGTGCATCTGCTGCAGCTGACTTCTTTTCAATAAATTTCCACTGAGATTCAAAGAACTTCCTCAATTCAACAGCCATGATATGGACATCATCATTGGGTGGGTTATATGTCATTGCATTCTTGAAAGTAAGCCTCACATCTGAGGCAAAACCCCACGGACTGGAGTAAGCACCCGAGGTTAATTTACTCTTGATGGTACCCAAATCCATTGGACGCTTAATGATAGTGTGATAGTCTGGAATATTCAACTTCACTGCATCCACTGGGTGGTCAAAGACCCAAGCAAACTGGTGTGACATTAATTTCTTGAGAAGTGCCTCGCATTGTTTCATCAGCAAGTCACTCACGGGGACTGTTTTTTGAGGCACAGATTTCCCTGATAACCCACCCTTCATCTGGGGGCCAATGCTCTGATCACGTATCTTCTCACTCCCATTGATCGAAGATGAAGAGCTAATGCCAACAGTTGTCACACTCTTCGAGGGCACTTTCTTTCGGAGCATCTGAAAATGTTCTGGCTCTGATCTTAATCTCGTTGTCGGTGTCTTGCTTTTGGAACCAGATTTCTTGGACAAAGAAATCACCTCCAGTGGGGCATTGAAGCCATTGCATCTGTCCACATTTACATCTATGCGTTTCTTCCTATTTGGAGAACTGGAATTTCCAGAAGAATTAGCACGTATTGCACTGCCAGAACCGTCAGATTCAACCATTTTCTTGGAATCATGCTGGCAATCAGGGATGGAGCCAGAACGATATCCTTGAGAGGATCTCGGTGGTTTCCCCTTTGCTTTGGAAGAAAGGACCTGTGAACTTCTCTTCGTCCGCTTTGCTTTCGTGTATTCCAACACAACTGTAGGTGCCATTCGTTCAGTCCGACGAAACTGTAGAAACTCAAAAGGTCATCCATTTTGCAAAGGTTGTAATCCATTTACTGTAATAAAAAAAATGTTCTTGTGGATTCTATTCTTGTCTGATTGCAGTTTATCATCAAGAAAATCACATCAGTTATAAACTCAGAGACATACATACATACATCATTCAGAACCTTTTTTCGAATAGGCGATCTTTGCACCAAAATTTCCCCCGTTTACCAATCGACCGCACCGGCAAAAGCAAATCAAAGCTTCGTCTTGTAACACCGGAAGCCAACGCCCTAAAAATACCCTAAAATGGCATCCGAGCTCGCCCTTCCCTTCTCTCTCCACCCTAATTAAAAACATGTCGAACGGTAGAAACCCTCGTATAAAATCAGGAGAAGACGGAGCGAAAACTGTTTCGTTTCTCTGCCGCGCCAAAACAAAACTGGCAACCAGAATCCAAAAGATTGATCACTCCATCAAGCACAAATTCTTGAACTCAATCCTAAACAAGCGAGGCCATGAACCACGGGCAGATCTCGAAGGAGAACCAAGACGAGAACCCGAGCCGAAATGACGAAGCCACCGTGGATCCCCGCAAGAAAAACCATAGGAATCGTACACTACCTCTCTGTCGCCTACGCCCGTCGCCGCCTCGCCGAGACGCGCCCACGCGATCTCCCAAAGCCGAGAGACGAAGAGTGCGAGCAGATACTACAAGATTCCATACCCGCCTCTCCCTATTTATATTCCTCAAAAGATCGCAGACGTTCGATTAACTCGATCCGACGGTTCTGATGAGATCTCCGAGGGGAGGTTGGAATCCGACGTGTACACGGTTTAGCAGATTCTTACAAGATTCGGATTCGTCGGGATTGGTCGGCATCTTATCACAGTTTCTATTGGATAGTATCTTCGCCTTGCCATGTCCACTGTGGCATTGACACGTAGGACGTACCACAATGCGTCAGTCAAGTTGAGTCTGTGCCTCTTTTCGATGCAACCTTAAAACCTTATCAGATTTGCTTTTAGGATGTTAATATTCATTTTTCATTTACTCTGCTGCTGCTGATCCAAGTCAACACCTCTCTAACTTTGCATAGATTGCTCCAAGTCAACCATAAAACCTTACATCCACTGCTTTCACATTCAACAACATAAACCACAAAGGCAATCTGGGAGACAACTTAGCAGTGACAACTACATGATCATGATGTGAACCAGAAGCTAACAACTCAGCCTTTGAAGGTTTATGCAATAAACAGAGCTCATGATGTGAACCTGAACACAGTATCAAGCTCACAGAAGTGAGCACTAGTTTTCTTTCAGTCTCTTACAATTCCAATTTAAGGAGTAACACGAAAAGAAGAAAGAACAAAAAGAGCCTTTACAATTAGTATTCATTTCATCATGAAAAAAAAAATCACATCTAATGAGACAAGAATGAAGGATTCTTCTTTTGACTTTAGTAGTCTGCTCCTTTTACAGTTCAGAGAAGATGTACATGAGTATGGAAACCAATCTTCACGAATAACAAGCCCATGCATCGCTTTGATTTCGGATTACAAGGCAATGCTCCCCGGCACAGATGCAAACTGCATTCAACCCTCTCTATGTACATTTCATAAAAGGACAGCTCGTCATCTGGTACCTTTCATGCGGCTAGTGCAGCACCAAGTCCTTCTCCTAGGAGGAAGAACTTGAATTCCGATCCCGAGGAATGTCATCCACTTCATCTTCTTCATCATACACTTTCAAGAATAGCCCAAGTTGCTCCATCGGGTTACTCCCTCCAAATCTGAAATCTTCTACATCATCCAGAGAATGACCTGGGCACTTCTCATTGAGGGACATGGGCATTCTTGTAAGAATATCCAGATCTTTAAGAACCAGATGATAATCATCTATCTCCACTGTCTTCTCCATCTGCAATAATGTCAGAAGTATCTGCATTAATGTCAAAAGAATACATAGGACAAAGGACATTGAAAGAAGATCACCAAACAGAAACAAGTGCATGCCTGTAACAAGGCCTGACGTGCCGCTTCCCTCTCACGCTCTCTTTTGCGCTTAGCTTCTGCTTCTGCTCGTCTACGAGCATCTTCAGCAGCCTTAGCTTCTGCTTGAAGCCTTTCTCTCTCTATTCCCATAGAGAACAAAAGTTTCTCAGCAAAACGAACTTTGATATCTAGCTCAAACAGATTAAGGGTGATAACCATTGTTACCTTCCCGTCTATGCCTCTCAATTTCCTCCTTCTCACGCTGCAGTATTTCAGGATCCACCCTAACAGCCTGAGAATAGCAATATACATAAACTGCTAAGTGATGTAAAGGAGAAGGCTACAGGCAAAGGAGCAAAAACACCGAAGTTGGAAAAGATTAACGACCTCTGTTTAACCAACCTGGTCGAGAGACTTCTGAGCTTTTAAAATTGTGTCGGCGAATCGGCTCCTCAGGCAGGCTGCTCTATATAGCTTTTCTGGAGAGACTTTCCTCTCAGAAGAAGCATGCTCCCCTAAAAGTTCCAGAGGGCAAAGATAAGCACCCTTGAATCACTAAAATTTCTTATAAATCCATGCTTACCCTCTTGACACCCATCAGAGTCAACTGACAAGGGCTTTGAATCAACATCCATCTCCGAGGGAGTCAACCCACTCGAAGGTCCTACATGTTGCCAATAGCACCAGTAAAGCCCATCCAATGCAGAACGAGGAACAAATATATTTGATTTCTTTCCTCTCAAATCGAAGGTTAAGCATATCAAGAACTCACTATTTACATCAAATGGCTTTATTATGCCACTTTTCTCTTGATCCGAACATGCCTTATTTCCTGAATTTTCCTGATACAGAACAGCAGAAATAGAAATTTCAAGTTTGAATGTTTTAATTCTTAAAATAACACCAGAAAAAGACTGGGCAAGCATAGTGCATAAAAAGAAAGACCAACAAGTGGAGGGTATTTAACTATAAAACAACCTAGGTTCATCATCCAGGAAGCATTTATACACCTTGCAAAATAGTGTAATGTTGTTAGACATACCTCGGCAGCACTTTTTGGAATAGAAACCTCATCCTCTGAATCACTTCCACTAGAACTGTTGGAGTCTGAAAATAGAAACATACAGTCAGAATCTACAATAGTTGTCGACAAAATGTAAAACTACTAAACTTCTGTCTTATGCTGTGAAACTTTTCAGCAAAAGTCACTACAAATGATAAAGAAAACAAAAAATTTGACTTAACATCGAGAAAGTTAACCACACAGCCTATCTATTTATGAAACAATGGAAGGGTATTAACCATAGCACTCGTCCAACCAATAGAGCCATAGATCAACAACCACTTTTCGGCAACTAGAAGAGTAATAAATTTTACTCCTGCTACAAATATCTTAGGCCATGCTAGAGCAAACTAAGTAATACATATCATTTATGAACAAATGCAGTATTCCATAACAAAAAAACACATCTGCCCATATTCAGCATAGGAGGTTCCAACTAGTAAAAGGTTCCAAAACAAACAAATAACTATAATCATATACAAAAGTGAAAAAGTGCTTGCCTTCTCTTATCACTCGAAAGATAAATCACATAAAAGCTTCTCTATATATCTTAAAAATCAAACTAATGGAAAAGTAATTTTCAGTGTGAAAATGAGAGTGCACAATGTTAGTTGTCAAATCGATCAGAACAACCAAGCCAATATTTATGGAACACTTGAAGTAATTGGTCATACTATGCAGGCAGGAAAGGGAACTAGCACTATTCCTGTAGTGGAGATCTAGCGCTTTCATAACATTTAGCTCACATTCTCTCCACAACTAAAGCTAGATATGCATGAAAGAGAATAGAGTAGTAACTGTTGGCATGACACCAAAACTCACAAGCTACGGGCCTCAAAAAAATCTTATGAATTTTGCTATGATCATTTCATCACCAGCTTCAGATGGTGTAAAAACACAAAATGATCTTTGCATACTTGAAAATTATTACAATCAAAAGATACAATAAACCCAGGCACTGTCTAACATATTCAAAAAAACTATCACGACACATTATAATCACTTCAAGGCCAAAGTTCGACTTAAATGTAATTGCATGAAGATGTTGCTGATTGGTGAATGGAATAAAACCAATGTGGAAAAGAAACTAGAAAATATAAATTATATCAATCAGCTAAAACAAAATGAATTCAAGAAAAATGCACATATTTTAACGCATGTGAGCGTGTACACACCACTAGAAGAACCTGAATCACTACTGGAACTGCTTGAACTGCTGTACTTGGTAGTTGCAGCACCTAAGTCCTTTTGTAGATCCAAAGGCGGGTAGCTAGGCATGGGAGCATCACCATCACAGATATCTACATCCTCATCATCAAGATCGTTGCCTGTAAATGAACAAGAAGACAAGCTTAATTTTCAAACCCACATAACTACATCCCACACTCAAAGAAGCAAATGCACAAGCATGGAGGTAAACCTTTGCAAGGATGCATCAGTGAGGTGCAGACACCAGTGTCATTCACACGTTCAGTTTTCGCCGGCTGCTGCACCTCTCTTTCCTTTATATAGTTATCCAAAAGCGTCCGTAACTTGAAGAGCGTGTCATCACAAAATGAATCAATATGAGTTTTTATTTCCTCAATGCTCTGCTTCATATTGCCACTCTGCCAGCTCAGAAAATCGATAATGTGATCTGACAGGTCTGCCAGAAGAGACTCCAGGCATCTGTTCAGACTTTGGTTCTCCACATCCATCATCTTGGATTTTTTCCCCTCGGGCACAGGACTATTGTAGTCAGGAGGAGGCATTTTCCTTTTCTTGGACAACTCTGACTTATTTGATTGGGTTTCTTTTTCAATTTGTGCATCTGATTGGGTTTCTTTTTCAATTTGTGCATCTGCTGCAGCTAACTTCTTTTCTATAAATTTCCACCGAGATTCAAACAACTTGCTCAGTGTAACTGCCATGATATGGACATCATCATTGGGTGGGTTATATGTCATTGCATTCTTGAAAGTAAGCCTCACATCTGAGGCAAAACCCCACGGACTGGAGTAAGCACCCGAGGTTAAGTTACTCTTGATGGTACCCAAATCCATTGGACGCTTAATGATAGTGTGATAGTCTGGAATATTCAACTTCACTGCATCCACTGGGTGGTCAAAGACCCAAGCAAACTGGTGTGACATTAATTTCTTGAGAAGTGTCTCACATTGTTTCGTCAGCGCTAAGTATGAGTCACTCACGGGGGCTGTTTTTGAAGGCACGGATTTTCCTGATAACCCAACCTTCATCTGGGGGCCAATGCTCTGCTCATGTATCTTCTCACTCCCATGGATCGAAGATGAAGTGCTAATGCCAATAGTTGTCACACTCTTCGAGGGCAGTTTCTGTCGGAGCATCTGAATATGTTCTGGCTCTGATCTTAAACTCGTTGTCAGTGTCTTTCTTTTGGAACCAGATTTCTTGGACAAAGAAATCACCTCCAGTAGGGCATTGAAGCCATTGCATCTGTCCACATTTACATCTACGCATTTCTTCCTCTTTGGAGAACTGGAATTGCCTGAGGAATTAGCACGTATTGCGCTGCCAGAACCTTCAGTTTCAACCATTTTCTTGGAATCATGTCCTTGGGCCGATCTCGGTGGTTTCCCCTTTGCTTTAGAAGAAAGGTCCTGTGAACTCTTCTTCATCTGCTTTGCTTAGTGCATTCCAACGCAACCGTGGGTGCCATTCGGTCAATCCAACGAAACTGTTGACATCAAGCATTCAAAAAATTGGAAAAGGTTATCCATTTTGCGATGGTTGCAATCCACTTGCTGTAAAAAAATGTTATTGTGTATTTTATTCTCGTCTTTTTTGCAGTCTATCATCAAGAAAATCACATCAGTTATAAACTCAGAGACATACATACATTATTCAGAACCTTTTTTCCAATAAGCGATCTTTACACTCAATTATGCACAATTGCGCCAGAACTATCACGGATACAACTCGTATCCTACACCAAAATTTCCCCCGTTTACCCATCAACCGTACCAGCAAAAGCTAATTCTTGCAACACCGGAAGCCAACACCCTATAAATACCTTAAAATTGCATCCGAGCTCCCCCTTCCCTTTTCCCTCCATCCTAATCGAAAACACATCTAACAGTAGAAACCCTTATATAAAATCAGGAGAAGACGGAGCGAAAACAGTTCTTTACTCTGCAGCGCCAAAAGAAAACTCGCAAGGATAATCCAAAAAACTGATTACTCCATCAAAGACAAAATCTTCCTCCAATCCTAAATAAGCGAAGCCGTCAGACGACGGGCAGATCCGAGGAAACCAAGATCCAAGTCGTAGGAGAACCAAGACGAGAACCCAATCCAAAATGACGAAGCCACCGTGGATCCTCGCAAGAAAAATCATAAGAATCGTACACTACCTCTCTGTCGCCTATCGCCGCCTCTCTCTCTCTCTCTCTCTCTCTCTTTCTCTCTCTTTCCCGCCTCGCCAAGACGCGCCCACGCGATCTCCCGAAGCCGAGTGACGAGGAGAGCGAGCAGATACTATAAGATTCTGCAGCCTCCCGTCGCTATTTATATGCCACGAGTCGGGCCTTTGTGGAGAGATCTCAGCCGTTCGATTAACTAAATCGGACTTGGACCGACGTGTTTGGAGTCCTCGATTTCCGAGGGAAGGTCGGAACCGCTTTTGAATCCGACCCGTATACGGTTCAATTACAATATTTATTTAAGACCAGTATTCTTTTTTTCCGTATTCGTAGAAAGATTCGGATTCGACACGTGTCCCGTTTCTATTCGCGAAATATATTTTGACTTCAACAAAACAAGATTGATTAGATATTGAATCTTAGTTCAAGATTTGATCGACCGTAACACAATTATTTTTATGTTCTAAGAGATATTTGCATCCTTATTTATAAACAATTAGGAAAGGACTCGATTTATTTATAAGCTATGTATTGTTGGCAGCACAAGTCATCTAATTAGTAAATTGAAAGTCAACGCAGTCTCATAGGTCTTGTAATATAAATGGAGCCTAGTTTCATCCGATTCTTAGAAGAACATACCACATATAGCTATCATCAACATGGAATCTGGGAAGAATCAATATACACAATCATACTCGAGCAACTAGAACTTGGTCACCAGCAATCTTGCCTTGCATTTTCTTTCCAAGGAAAAAATTTAAATGCATAGAACACAAAAGAACTGAGTTTTTTCTTGTCCAAGAAAAAAGGGAATGTATTGTGGAGGTTTTATGACATGCAAATTCTTGAATAACTGCTGGCATACATGACATATATAAAGGTTTCTCCAAAAGAACATCAATACTCCATTTCTTTTAATCAGAACTCCAGAATTACCAAACAGGAAAGTGACAAAGTCAATGTTACATATTTCACTCGAATTTCAATAAATATAGCATACATCAGAAAGTAAATTGCGTTTATTTGGTACACCATTTTGAGCTATGTCAATTCTTCCTGAAATCAACCAGGGCAGAAGGTGAATTGTGTTTCTCTGTAGCATTTTCCCGGCTGTCACCATCTTCCTCAACCTCATCATCTATAAGGGATCCTGTTCGCATGAGCTCCTTTACCTTTCGGAATTCATCGTAATGCGCCTTCCGGTGCTCCTTGAAACTTAATCTTGCTTTATCCATCTCAGAATCTGATAAAAATCAGGAGTTAAAATGGTGAAGATATCATCGATGTATTTTGTTCGCCATTTGGAGTTGGACAAAACTATGGTAACAATAATGCATGCGAAAGACAGCCAACATGCAACCCTTGGATTAGTCACATGATCCTGGAAGACATCAACCACTTGTCCATTTGGGTTATGGCATGACAAATCAGAGGACAAAGTAAAACAAGGGAACAATTGAGGATACTGGATTTATGCACCACAACATGAGTACTGCTTTTGACACCACCAGTACTAAAAAAAATTTCCAGGACTAACGTTGTGAGTCGAGATAAAAAGAAAAAGAAAGATTTACAACAAAGTTCACATGAGTTAGTAGGTTATAAACAAATACAAAGTTGGGAAAACAGAATGCAAGACGAAGACCATGCATCAGTAATAGAATCATGATATATTTGGGAAGTACGTGCATCTATCGAGCCACAAAATTGAGAAATTATAACTAAAAATGCAACTAATATTTGCAACTAGATGATGAAGGCTGAAGCTAAATATTTGAAAGAAGTAGCAACCAACCTTCATCTTCATCCATGGCATTGGCTTCATCTCCTGAAGAAGGCCAACCCCTATTCTCAAAATACCTTCTGCTTGGAGGAGCCACATTATCCAAATCAGTTTGAATATCTTCTTCGTCATCCAAGCATTCATCAAATGCATGTCTTGGTGACAGTGAGCCTGCACCAGCAAATACCGAGTATTTTAATAAATTTATTTATGGTCAATCATTAGCATGTTACATGATACAAAATTAAAAATGGAATTCAGATCAATCAAGCTTCACAAATAGACCATCATCATCCACCCTAGGGTGAAAGGGTGTCTTAGGTTCGGTAATTTTCTGCCTCACTGGTTTATTTGCTTCAATCTCATACAAGTTTTCTTCATTCCATGTCACTCGACTCCTGAAAACAACGACAAGAAAAAGGGGTATACAACAGTTAAAAGGAAAAGACAAACAACCATTTCAGCAACACAACACACTGTAAATCCAAACAATTTGAGAAACAAGAATCCGGTTGCTTTCCAAAAATTTTATATAATTAAATGAGCTCATAAAGGATCTTCTATTTGATCACAATATTATCCGCTAAACCTAATTCCTTTTGCTATTCTTTATAGTCTGTTGATGTGTTGCATTAGCATGACCAAGAACACACTTCAACAGTCCATAAAAACTGGAAAGGGATAAGGCAAGATGATCTTTAGTTCCTTTTATACCAGAAAACAAGAATGTCAGAAGGCAGAAACCTTAATACCGGATCTCAGGGGCTACATAGTCATATATAAATAAAAGCAAAAAGGAAAACAAAAGAAGAGAACAAAAGACTATAGGAACAGGAAAAAGGAAAAGATAAAAAAGGGTGAACCAGCATATGAAAATCCTGCCAATGCAGGGCCTAGAGAAGGTCAATATACATAGCGTTATCACTGCTTCCATGACTCGAATAATGTTCACCAAAATCACAAAGAGACAACCTTATAATTGTTCCAAGCAAGGTCCGCAATACCGTACCAAACCAGAGTTTCGACCTGGGCTTGGTACGGTACAGTATGAGTGTATCGAGCGGTACACCCAGGTGTACCGAGCACTGTAGCACTGGACCGTTGAATATGGCGTTGTTAACTGTAGCACTGTACCGTACCGCCCGGGCGGTACACATCGAAACGGCAGACCTTGGTTCCAAGGATGGCCCTCAAAAAATAGAACCAAGAACAACACAAAATTAAGGTGATGTGAAATGTGAATATATATTTGAAATTAAAAGTCACAAACTTGTCTCTGTTCAGATATAAGATATCAAGGCCTTTGCTCTCCAAACTTTGATCAAGTTTATTTGGCCCCATTTCATCCTGGCCACACAAAAGGAAGATGTAGCTAGATCCTTCGAACGGTTTTATTAAGATAGACATATTCGGACCACTCTTTTGATGGTTTTAAGTGTAAAATATATAGATTTATGCCTTTTCTCTCTCTGTCTCTGTTCTTGTATCAATTAAACTCCTTTTCTCAATGAACTTTAGATCACTTTCTGTCTTCTCATATTTAATTTCACTCCATCAAACCAGTGGCTTTTATAATTGCTTACGCAATCTCATTTCTCATTCCATCTCACCCTATTTCTCTCTTGGAGTAGACATCCATAATATCCCTTTTCTTCATCAAATATCATAAAAGTGTATCTTCATGCTATCAATAATAAAATAATATTTTACTCTTTTGTTTCGACAATATTATTATTTGTAAAGTATAATCAAGACTATGACTTACATTGGCCAAAGCAGCATAAAAAACACATCTATAATTCAGTTATGGTGGATGATATTGATGATTGAGCCTAGATCAGCATAATTTTTCAGTCATCACACAGACACATTAATTGGCAATACATAAACCATGTTGCACCTAACCTGATATCCCTGCAACTTAATCTATAAAAAAGAAGTTTTATTTTGAACCCTCCAGATTCATGATATTAGAATTTGAACCTCAATTATCAGAAAATATTTCTTCAATATAGATTCTCAAATTAGGTCACATCCCACTTGGCGTTGTTAATTTGTGTTTCTAAAACTTACTTTCCCTTGGATTTAGTACATTAACCTAGTCTACTCATAAATCACCTCAACTTATATGGGAATTATAGAAAACACACTATGTCTAAAACACTGATGGTAACAAAGAAAAAGATGCAACACCATTGTGGCTAATACACCTAGGACTGAATAGAGGGAGAGAGAATAGGAAGTAATGAGGAGATGACTGATTGTGATGGAAGTTGGAGTCTTCAGTAGAATAGAGGATCAGAGGGGACAGCAGGAGTCTATTCATAAATCTAATAAATAAGGGTATTTTGTTCATTTAATTTCAAGAGATACTTACTACATGTCAAACTAAGTATAGTCCAAAATAGCCCCTTTTAGCTAATGTTAACGTTCTACAAGTTTGGTAATTATATTGGGCAATCCAGGGGGAGCAATATAATTTTCAATAAATTAAATCTTCAACATATGAAACTTTATCTTTGTTGAATATAGTCCTACAGTAATCATAAGTAGAGTTCTTGTGCATGGGCCAAATAATTTTATATTTCAATAATATATCCATCTAAGATATTCCATTTTTCTCACTCTTTAAATTGAAAATTTTTCATGGTTATAATGAAATCCAAAATAAACATCTAACAGCATGATCAGAGTATATTATATCCATCATCATTTATGCAACGATAAGGAAAGTTAAAGTCTTGATGCATTGAAGTGCATATTCTTTGAGTAATCCAATATAAATGATGTGGTTTAGAGACTTCATATGACTAATTGCAATATCATGCCACCAACATTCTACTGATTATTCTTGAAAAGAAGAAAAATGACAGAATAATAAATCATCAATGGCCACAAAGCCATTTAAGACATTAGTACTAACCCCATTATCCGAAACCTCAGATCTGCTTGTACAACCAGAAAAATTCTTGAATAGTCCTTGATTTACCTATACATGTGAAACACATAAAAAGTGTTAACCACAAGTGATTAACATTCAAAGACATTTCTAAAGGTGTCCTGAAAAAAGTTAATAATAACATAAATAACAAAAATCCTAACAAATAGTTGGAAAATTAAAGAACTTAAGTAACTTCTAGTAGTGAATTAATAACACCACCAGATGGCAGTGTGTGTGTGAATAGAAAACATTTATTTAGTAAAAAAAACTCAAGCTAAGCTAAAAGCCCATACAAGAGGCTGTGTGGATAGAAAACATTTGATCAATTTTGGCTCATACAAAGTTTCCAAATGGACTAGCTAAGCTAAAAGCTAAACATGCCCTTATCATTCAACAGATAGTGAAAATAGATTGTCAAGAACCAGTGAACTGAAATAGTGCTTTAAAATCCACACTGACATATCTGCAACTTGACCCTCAAACTCAAGGTTAGTTGCCTATGTCCCTTATCTAAATTAAGACAACAAATCTAGCAAAGTCAAAAAATGTCCCTGCACTAATGTTTTTGGCAAAGGAAACAGGCAGCAACTCTAAAAAAATTAGAATGACAAATAAGAACATTGTCAAATGACAGTCATCAGCAAATGCGTGGAAGAAAAGCCAGCAGATATGATGGAGCTCAAGGATCCATCAAGGACTGTTGAGCAATTGTTAGTTGCAAAAGGTTATTCATCAAATTGAAGGCGTTATTTCTCTACATTGGTATATCATCCAAGTCAAAGACTGACTTCTGAAAAAGGTTATATATGAGCTGCTATTTTTGGCTAATTGTCCACATCATGCATTTTTTTTGTACCCATTGAATTGTTGTTCTTGCAGTGATGACTTGTATATTGCATGTTATATTAATAAAGTGATAAATTTCAATGCTTCAAAACCTCCTGGAGCTTCGACTTAAACTCTAAAAGCTGTGTGTTAGAACTTGGAACTTGAATTAAAATTTTCAAGCCATCATGGCTATGAATACAGCATCATTTCAATGGTTCATATTTTGTCATGCATCTAATAAAATCTCATTGGAACAACTATAACAAATGCCCAGTAAGGAAACAAAGAATAACACAACTTGTGGTCAGTTAGAAAGCATAAAGAAGTTTCGATCACAGAAAGGCCTCCTTTAAGAAAAATTAAGCAAGAAAATGAACTATAAAATAACAAAAGACACTAAATAAAAGAATGCCTGCAACAAAAGAAATTCATAATCATTATCCAACTTTTTTGCCTCTCAAACAAGGTCCTTCATCAAACACAACTCGCAACCAGGAGCGCTGCTTGGAAGTTCAGATGAGCCGGACAATTTAAAGAAAAAGTGGAATATCCCCCATGGACCAAGGACATTAGACACACAGAACACAAAAGAAGAAATATTTTCTTGGCAGGATGCCATACCTTTCCACTGCAAACATAGATATAACATATGGAAGAGATGTCAGACACTCTTTACATCCTAAAACTCACAAGCTTCTCTGCATACGTCAACATATACATACTCCCATCTAACGTGCCCTAAGTAGAAATATAGGCTATAACGTGATCTACCATGGAATTAACCATGTAAAGAAAAGGGATAACGGAAGATTTAACCAATTGAGACTATAAATTCCCAAAAAAACCTAATTTTGGAAGAAATACCAGACATCTTCAGTAGTTTAAACTAATTTGCTTCCATGATCACGAGAACCACCATTCGCAGCATATCCACAAATTTGGTAACTATTCAACTCCGGTCCCAGGAACAAAAGATCACTGACAACATCCAGACCATCCAAATCTAAAAGGAAGTCCGCTAAGTATAATCAACGGATGGGGAAAAAAACCTCTTTTTGCTTTACATTCTTCATGAGGTACAACATCAATAGAAGAAACAAATTAGAAATTTAAGCATCATGATTCCTGCATTTTGCTTCTTGAGCAATCAATCGACAGATTAAGACGCGGCAGAAGCACATTATTTGCTTCCGGTTCCGGGAATCGAACCAAAAGAAACATAATTACAGAAAAAGAAGACAAGAAAAGGAAGACATCAGATCATGCGAGGAAAAGAAGAAATAAGAAGAAAAATGACCTGAACGACGAGCAGGCAAATCGTGGACAGCAATTGCGTGGTTATCGGATGCGATTTATACTTCTCCTCCTTGAAATGTTCTGGTTCCTGGAACAGAAAGAGGCGTTGGTTTTGTCAACGCGAGGATGCGCGTGGCTCAATCAAGATGTGATGGAAGATCGGACCCGGTCCACGACTGGTCCAATCAAATCAATAAGACCCGGCAGGACCGGACCGGACCGGCTCAGCTCTATCTCCAATTTAGAATTGGGTCTTCTTTTTTGTCAGAATATAATAAATTATAAATGATTTGAAAAAGAGTAAACACGAATTTGAAAGAAGCAATAAATAATTAAAGAACAAAGCGACAATATATATGCTTATATATTTTGTATGGTGTCAAGTTATGTTGTTTGGGTCAAAATTGGATGGGACTCAACTCATCCGAGTTGCATCTCAAATATGAGTCTATAGAAATTGACATCAAATGAGGATTTTGTTTGGTAAGTCCTTTGAACTATTCCAACGTGTAAAAGTCTTGGCTTCCATTTTAGGTTGAGAGCTCTCCACTCATTTGAGGGAATCAACTAAGCAAGCTGGACAGAGTCAAAGTCAACGAAACATTTTGACCATGTATTTTATGATGACGAAGGTGCTCTAAGAATCACAATGCTTGTTTTAGGTATTGGCTGTCACGTTGTGCTCTTTTCTTAATCTATCCTTACATACTTTGATTTATATTATATATATGTATATATAACCATATCCTTATGTCCCTAATGTTCTGTTAATGCAATTTTTCTACCTCAATTTTATCTTTTGGACCTTTGTAGCCATAAAATTAATCACAAGTAGCAATTCCATGTTGCCACACCACCTGCATTCTTGCAGGAGCTATTACCACTTCAGATGCTGCTGCCATGCGATCATAGAAACTATGGGAACATAATACAATTCCAGGTTATAGAAGACATGGATCCAACTACAAAGTTACTTTGAATTAGGGTAGAGGTATGAAACTGTACACTGTCACTTTCTAAACCTGAGAGAGATATCTTGCATGAAACAAGCACCATTTGTAATCATGCTGTAGTTACATATACCTCGCAAAACTACCAAGAATTGCAAGATCAAAGATAAAGCTAGGATCTCATATAAGAGATCCCTGCTGCCATGTAGTTTCAAGGCAGTAGGCACCAGATCTGGCATCTCCTAACAACATTATCTGTCTTTCCGAGATCCAATGACCGGCTACATAGGGTGGAACTCATGCGAGAATCTGCTACCGTATCAGTTCACGGCACGTGTTCTTTTTAGTAATTTGCAAGTCATTTATTTTGTCCCTGGGGAAAATGAGCATCCAAAAGTTTTTCCCTTTTTTTCTCCAATATCTTATCGAACTGACTGTTGGTAACAGACAACACCTGGTTCAATACCAGCTTCACTCCACATTCCCTTACCCGGCTGTATCTAGGTTTTATCCTCTCCTCCAAGCTATAGCCAAAGTAGTGAGGAAATTTGACAAGCTCTGATTTTGGATAATCCATTGTTAAGAAGTAGTTCCATTTGGGTATCAAGTTATCAACCAGGCTGAAAGTATAAAGAGCTCCATATCTGTGAA
Source organism: Musa itinerans (assembly GCA_001649415.1). Taxonomy (NCBI): domain Eukaryota; kingdom Viridiplantae; phylum Streptophyta; class Magnoliopsida; order Zingiberales; family Musaceae; genus Musa; species Musa itinerans. Next base: position 781,214 of record LVTN01000006.1, read on the forward strand.
CCATGGTACTCACTTCTGCTGTGCTATAACCCCTTTCAAGAAAAAACTCTGTGACCGGCTTCAGATTGGCCTCGATGCTTAGTCCAAAAGTCTGAGGGCATTTGTGCATAAGAGAGGCAACATCGATACCTATCGACTGGAAGTAATCAGCTGTAGGCCTGAGCTTATCTTCGATGCTATAGCTTACGATATGGGGGCAGCGTGTCAGAATCTTTCCTATATTCTTCTCTGAAACACCTAGTTCACATAGGTAATCGATGGTTGCTTTCACCTTTTGTCTGCTGTAGGTGAGCAATGCTGGAAATCTGTATATAACCTTGGCCCATTTGCTCTTGTCGACACCCAAGGTCTCAAAATAGGCCATCATGGGCTTCAGATTCTCCGAAAAGCTGATACCACATAGCTGAGGCCTTTTCATAAGGATGGTTGGAATGTCTGATCGGGGGACACCAAGCTCCAGAAGAAACTCCACCAAAGGCTTGATTTTGCGGTCCAAACTATAGTAAGCAAAAGCTGGAAACTTACGCACTATGTCCTTGATCTGCTCAAGTTTCATACCGAGGTCCACAAGGTAGAGGACAAGTTCAGGAAGAAGGCCATCAGGACTTAGTTGACTTACTCGGGCTATGGCTCTTTCTTTCTTAGAACTAGAACTAGTAGTGGTTACAGGAGAAGTCAAAGCAGCTCTTTCTGTACCTGGAGGGTCTGGGTAGTTCTCAACAAAATCTACCAATGCATCCCCATGTTCTTCAAGAAGAGATTCAAGGAATGGAATGAATGCACCTCTAATTTCAAGAGTCGTGAGCTCTCTCCCTGCAATATAGAGATGATTAGTTTGGAGCTAGCATCAGAGAATGCTCAGGGAGAAGGAAGCAAATACTTGTCTTTGGATTTCGAACCTACTAGATACCGAGATTTATGCATCAAGTGGAGCTTCAGAATGAGGTGATCTACAAAACATTCTGATTTGTTGATAACTCTCGCTGCCACTGTGTTGCTCAAACCTTGTTTTTTCAGAAACAATGTTAATACAGCCTTTGCCTCCTCTCTCTCTGCAGTTAACAGACTAGAGGGGATTGCAGCAAAGTTGCGAGGAACTACTTTGGATTCATCTGCAATGATATACAAAGTCGATTAAAGGAGGGCAATGAAAAGAGAGAAGAGCAACTTTCTGAAATACTGATGAAGAAGTAAATACAACCAAAATGTGATGAATTAAACACAGAGATGGCTTACATGTTTTAGCTTTGCCGAGAAAGAATTGTTGTGTAACTTTCAGATGAACCCTGTTTCGAAAAAGTAAATCTTCTTAGAATAATTCCATATATTCATGCATTTTCAAGGAAGATAATTAGAGTTGTAAAGAACTGGTTGATTTTCCGACAGATGGTAACCGTGCACCTTGAATGTAGGAGACAAACTATGCAGCTGAGTTCCAACAGTTGAAGGCCGTGGCTTGTTATGACGATGGCAAAATACATCACATTGTTTTGAATTGGTATCAATGCTATCTAAGATCAACTTCTTTCTATTACTAAAAGCCCGCCCGCAAACGGCTAATGTAACAAGATGCTTGGTCATTTTATATTTCAAAGCCAACATGATTATGAATTCCTAAACCGATTTGATTTCACAAGATATTAATAAAAAAAATCCAACCAACTTAAAAGAAACACGTAAAAGTCTTCAAAACATGTTAGATCGGCATTAACCTCCTCATCGTTCTCTCCATTTATAAGAATAAACATGTCTAACTCCAAGAGAAAAAAAAGAGAAGAAAACAAGAGAGTCAAAGTAGTTTCCAATGATAATCAAGTTCTTTGGAGGCAAGTGGATGGTTAGTTAACATGCTAATTAAAAATCAAGTTTTTACAACTCTTAAACTCCTTTTAAGAACATATGTTTTTCTGGTTCATCCATTAAGATGCTTGTAAATTCCATGCACATACTAAATTCACACTAAAATCCTACAATAAGTTGGAATAAGGTTATAGAACACTATTTTGAAAGAGCTACAACCGGAGATAGAAACAGAATCGTGATTTAGAAATGAAGGTGAACTCAGACCACATTCAAGGACAAGACACACACACACACTCCATTCCATAGCCCAAATAGCCCATGGGAAGAAGCCCTCCGCAGCAGCAATCTTGCATAAGCCCTGATTCATCCCCTTTGGAATCTCCACGAAATCTTTTATCCAGCTTAATTTTCATGGAAAATCTTACAAGTATTCCTATTCTTTCTCAGTAGTATCATTCTCTCCCGAAAACGTGAAGGCTCAGAAGAGAATGTGGACACAAGATAGAAGATTGGGAAGAAGAGGATAAAGTCAAAAACCTGGACGCAGATGTAGGCCGATAAGAAACCACCGACCGATTGGCGGGGCGCCGGTGGGCAGTGACTTGAATCGGCCGAATGACAGGAGGCGCCTCCCGAGACTGTGGAGGTCGTCTGGCTGCCATCACCGGACACTGCAGCCAAGCTGAGAGAAAGAGACCATGATGAGTGGTAGTGTTCATCTAAAGGCTAAGTCTGGGCAGGGCCCTGCGGCCAGCGGTCGCTTGGATTTGGCTAAGTCTGTTCGACGAAGTCGTCATCTCGACCATCCACGTGTCCCGATGAAGGATAGGAAATCCGTCTAACCGCTTTGCATCCGTCCATCTTGTCGTCTGCGGAGGCTCCACTCATTCTCTCTCTCTCTCTCTCTCTCTCTCTCTCGGGATCCCGGGAGGAAGAACCCTAACCCTAGCCATGCCCATTTGTGTTACGCTCTCTCCCTTTCTCCAAAGCCCACGAGAGATCAGAGACAAAGAACCCTAACCGTAGCCATGGCCTTTTGCCTCCGAGCTCCTCCCTCATCGCCCTTCTAGTACTTGTCTTCTAGCCGTCCCGCACTGGAAACGGCCTCTGCCGTCTAGCTTCGAACTTCCTGTTGGGAACTCGGGGAGGCTTCGCCAAATGGAACAAAAGAAATCGAGTAAGCTCAGTCGTCCCCCCATTTTGTTCCTCTGCTTTTTCCCAAGCAATGTCATGCAAAATATGATAATTTTCGAACTATTTTAGGGCCAATATATTCGATTAAGTAAAGAAGTAAGCGTCACTCGAATCAAGTTTGTTCTTTGACATGGATTCCTGCTTTAGTTGCACTCCTCTTCGGTTTTACTTCTCCATCTCATTCTAGATGATGAATTCTTATGTTGCTGTGATCTGCAAGGAACTATTAGTAGACAATATGATAGTATATGATCTTCATGTTTTCATGTTGCTCATTTTCAGAAGTCAAATTTACATTATCAGTAATCCTAGTTCTATTTGCAAGAAATTGATGGTCATTAGACAGATTCAATCAAGCCAATAATTCAAACCTAATCTAAATTTTGGAGTATAGGCCAGACAAATATCTATGCCTTGATCATACAGTTATCAAAGAAAATAATCTGGTGGCAAAACCTTGAGTGGATAGATTGGTGACTGACATTGTTAGAAAGGATGAATCCATTACACGAGACTACTATTAATATGCCATTACTTTGTTTTCTAGACTTGAACACTGGTCTGTTGGTGTTATAAAGAATATAATTTTGTAGAGATTGTCTGTTGGTGTTCATCAGGTTTCATCTCTCAAGTTCCAATTGAATAATTTGAATGATATGGTTGATAAATGTGAAGATCTCTTTATGAGCAACCAAACTATTTTAGATAGAGGCATGGACCAATTTTCGTAGGGTTATATTGAATAAATAATTCACAGCTACTACTTAGGTAACATTTTTAGTTTTCATGAAAAGAATATTTCACATTGTTACTCTAAAATCGATAACTTTCTCAGCACTGGATTTGTATGATAAAAAATTTAATTATCTTATCCTGTTATATGACAAACAATTTAACTTAATGATACCTTCATTCAAATGTGAGAGTGCTTCTCTGGTATTTGGGTCTACCCAAAAGCTGCTTAAACTGGATCGGGAATAGTTTAACCAGTTTCCGAAAAGATTCAGATAGAAAAGTAGGTACTTGATTTATGTCTGAATTCAGGCATAATTTGTAACCAACCTTTTTATAATCGACTCATTGTCACCATAAGGTTTAAATCATACATGTGATTGATAATGAATAATTGCAGCTATTCCACCATAAGTCTATAAAACTTTCCATGTTCATATAAAACAGGGTGAGGTAAAACTACAAAGCCTGTCCCTGTTACATGTATGAACATATATTTGAGGTTCTATAAAACCTTGCTTCACATCCTTCCAACCTGAAGGCTGTTAAATTCAGGTTTTCTGTTTATTTCATTCATAAATATTTCATAGTTGATTTCTATATTTATCTGAGTAAATAAATGTACTCAATTATTTCTGGACTTCTTACAACTTGTTGGAACAACTGAAAGTGTTTCATACATGTTGTATATGCGCTCTCATATCCTACCTGATGAGAAGAATCACCAGATGCTTATTAGAGGTGAATCAACCATATGATCAAGAATTTAATTATCTTATCCGGTTATATAACAAATAATTTAACTTAATGATTACCTTCATTCAAATGTGAGAGTTCTTCTCGCAAAAAAAAAGAAAAAGTGAGAGTTCTTCTTGGGTATTTGGGTCTACCCAAAATCTGCTTAAACTGGGATCGGGAATAGGTTAACCAGTTTCCAAAAGGATTCAGGTACATAAGTAGGTACTTGAATTATGTTTAAATTCAGGCATAATTCGCAACCAACTTTTTTTATCGACTTATTGTCACCGTCAGGCTTAAATCAAACACCTGATTGCTAATGAATAATTGGAGCTATTCCACCATAAGTGTATAGAACTTTCCATGTTCATATAAAACAGGGTGAAGTAAAACTACAAAGTCTGTTCCTGTTACTTTCTGTAAATCTTTGCTTCACATCCTTACAACTTGAAAACTGTTAAACTAAGGTTTTAATGTACTCATATTATTCCTGAACTTGTTACAACTTGTTGGTAATGAGAGAGGATAACATCGAGAGAGAAGATGATGATGACCAAAGAAAAGAAAGAGAGTCGAAGGTCAAAGAGAGAGTAGTGCCAAAAGTGGGAGAGTGGAAGACGATATAAAAGGGGACGACAACAAGAGGATGATGAGGTAACAAATGATAGATTAGTCCAATCCAATTATTGATAACTATAATTCAAAAATATTCCTCTAACATCTCATAATTAATCATAGGGATAATTTCATTGAGTTGAAGTATATTTAATGAGTATTTTTTTTATATTTCATGCCACACAATGCTTGTTTCTAGCTCTTGTCATCCAATGACCCAACTTAGCCTAAATAATCTTCAATCTTGGTTATAAAATCTAACAAATCATAAAACATAAATCACATGTTTTGCCCCAAGATGAGACCAAATCAACCTCAACTCTGACATCTACACGTCAGAGTTATCTCCCAGGAGGGTTTTTTTTTTTTGTAGTGCCTAAATAACATTATCCTAATCAAATTGAATCGGACAACCCATTGCATGGGCAGGAGTTCCAGACCCTTGTAAAATTTTGGAGATGCAGATTCATGCACACCCACCTGGGTTTGTGACTGCCAGTTCCTCACCAAATTTTGGCTCTCAGTTTACCATCACATGCAGTGGACGCAAGAGACAAAGGAGTAGAATGTGGCATTCATCATGTCCATCCACCAAATCAAACTGCCCTAAGTGCAACTCACAAAGAAGACAAGTCAAAGCTTCTGTATCACGTCCATCACCTCTTTGAACATGGAGGTTTTGTATCTTCATATATAAACACACACACACACACACACCCCTTTTATCTTGTTAGGGTTTCTGAAGCTACTGCATGCATTGGTTTACCAGCAGTGGAATCAATGGAGGAGGCTGAGAGTTTCCAAGGGCTTGACGGCTTGGAGCTTCTGAGGAGGAGGAGGCAATGAGTGCACGTACTTGCAGTTCGGACATGAAGGAGATGACTTCCGCAGCATGACGAGAAGATGGCAGTTCACACAGACTAATGCTATCATGCTGCTGCCACTTGAGCTGCACTGCTTCTTCGTCTCTGAGCTCCCAAAGGTTGAGATGTTAAGCTCCAGCTTCATCGACTTCTCCTCGGTCCTCACCCAACTCTTCTTCATCGTCTTCCTGTTCAAGTAGTACATCTTCCCCGACTGCCACAAATCAAGGTTACAACACTGAGATGCCATTTAGCTGTGTGATATATGAGAGAGAGAGAGAGAAGGTGTTCACTTGTAAGTCCAGGCATTGTTCCCATTCTAAAGGGAGGGAATGATCGAGGTGGAGATCAATCCCATGATCCCAAGTCTGCAGCTTCCTTTTCCTCTTGGCAAACGCATCTGATTCCGTAGATGCACTACTCGTGCTCTCACTCAACATCGATCCTGGAAGGCCAAGCGAGAGCTCGGCATCATCCATAGCTCACTCCCCCTCACCTGCTTCTTCCTCCTGGAAGAACTCTTTCTCGAGCTGTACGCACTCTTTCATGTACTAAGTCTGCCACAAGGCATATTTATATACATGTCTGTATGATATGCCATGAGCCATCACTGACAGGTGGGGAGAGAGAGACAGAGAGAGAGATTGAGCAAAACAAGGAGGCTGGGAAGGCTTTCAATTCATTGATGGGATCATGAAGGGGAGGGCGTGGACAGTAATTAGGGTTCATAAATGGCCTTCATCCAACCCCCATCAAAGGAGGCCCATTCAATGGCGGAGGAGTAGAGTGACCTTAAATGCCTGAAATCCCTCCCAAGACCGTACGGACGGCGTAGGGCTGGGATCGCCTCCAATTATTGTACGGGCGCAGTTATGATGGAGGATTCAAATCCCGCGTAGTGGTTGTACCTCTACGAGCGATCGTAATGGACGGCTATGACGTGGCAATTGGATGGTGACCTTGAAGGCGTGGTTGGAGAGGATCCCTCCGACTTGGAGAGTTATCAACCATCAAAATCTAAGTCTTTGCTAATCTATTTTTGGCTACTTTAATGGTTTCCTTTCTGGAGTTGCTAAATTCAGTATATGAAAAATTGCAAATTTAATTGGCTATATATAATAATAATAATAATAATAATAATAATAATAAGCTACTGGGTTAAAAGATACATCTTTTAAATGAGATTAGGAATTCCAAAGGGGAGATGACAAAAGCTCAAAAGAAATCATTAGGAAGAAATTAGCACAAATAGAAATTAAGAAACATGAGATAAATAAAAAAAATAGGATTATATGATTAATTAACAAGTCAGTGAATTCTATCATCTTTTCTCCTCCAATAATTTTTTTTCCTATGTCAACAGATGATTGCCTTTAGAAAATGAACCACAGAAAAATGCAATTAGCAACACAAATAATTTGTTTCAGAAAAGGGAATCATTTATTATCCATATCAGATGAGTGAGTATTGAGTTAAAATTGCTTGTTTATAATAACGCACCCGAATTAACTAAATTACATCGATCTAAACCATGAGAATCTATGTTTCACTGTGAGTATAGTTTGATCAAGTACACTTGTTCTCTGTGTCTTGTTCCCCATAAACTAGATAATTTGTGATCATCAATTGAATTCTAGTTTCGAGAGGACATAATTGCAAGGCCATGCAATGAATTCTAGAGATTTGCGATGGAAGAAGGCCAACGACGTTGATAAAGGATGAAGAGGCTTTGATAGCAAACCTAACTACAAATGACAAGACCGTCTCATTTCATGGCAGCTCTAATGCACCTCGTGACCGTCTTCCTCCCACAACCACACCATTAAGTGCCGTGAATTCATGAACTCGGTCGAGTGGGTGAGCATTCATGAGCATGCATGCTCTAACCCCCTCGTATTCTCACAAACAAAGAAGAAACGAAAGGAGCTATGCTTACACAAACAACAGCCTCCACCGCCTCCATGAAATAAATGGCCAAAGGCGCATAAATATACTCACCAGTGCCAACAACTACAATAAATTGGACTGCCTCTCTCTCTCTCTCTCTCTCTCTCTCTGGCCATGAAGTCATGAAAAGTCGATCGACACTCACATCCATGCCACATTGAAGGTTTTGATGGGTCAATTTTGAGAAGGCTTTGAATGGTTAAGGTTATGAAATAATATTAGTTCAATTGTGATGTACCAAATGAACTCATCAAAGATGGAGAGTTTACAACTCCATTGCATAGATTTTTTGTACCAAACTCACTAAGCAAAAATCAAAAGTTCAAGATCTCATTTGATAAATTTTAGAAGATGTCAACTACTTTACATAGTAAAAATTTTAAGTGTTGATAATAACACTTATCTTTCGATAAATTTATCATTCACTAAAAAAAAATACTTCACCATGTTCTTCTCTTATATTCAAAATAATCTTGAGATCGAAGAATTAGAACACTTCAAAATTTTAGAACTTAGGTATTGAAAAAGCGACATGATGTTAAAATAGTAGTTCGAATGGTAATAATGAACATGTAAAATCCTAAATAATCCCATTAAGAAATGTGAGAAGAATTGAGTTGATTAATAATATTAAACAACTATATTATCATTAACTTGACTTTAAGGTTTTTGTTAATAGAACTAAGTTGTATATATATTTTCTCACCATTATGATGATGATTTTTCTTTGTGGATTTGCACGATGAAATTATGATTATTTTGTGAGAACTACACCAAATAGACTTGAAAAATAATTGTGTTAAATAAAAAAATATATCATATACATGCACAATCTATAATATCCTTATATAGTTTCTAACATTAGAACATTGATTAGGGTTTCTTCCATCATTAGCTCGGTTTTCGACTTAGTGTTATTAATAATTACATAATAAAAATCAGTTAAAAAGAGATATTAATTGAGTTAGGTTTACATTAATTAATTTTCAAATCTATGGTACTTATTGATTTCAAAATTAGTCTACTAAAAATTAAGTTAATATGCAATTTTTGCCAACCATCCTTTTGTTTCCAAATATGCTTTTTTTAATGTTTTTTCTTGACATTTACATTTCCAATTTTATCATATCAAATGAAGACTTTATGTAATTACATAAAGACCAAAATACCCTCCATATATGTCAGTAAATATGAGTTCATTGGTGTCATTTGCTGTCCACATCGGGCTAAAAATGTCATACAAAAACCCTCGACTCCATTTAAGCACGCCTTAACGGTTTCAACGGCCGTCGTTTGAGAGGACTATGAACGTTGCCTCCGCCCACCCTCTGCAGTCCGCCCTCCTCTGCCTCCTCCGCCAGCCCAAGCGCATCCGATCCTTCGACCAAATCCACGCTCTGATCCTCACGTCCGGCGTCACCAAGGACTCCTTCGTGGCCGCCGAGGTCGCCGCCCTTCTTCCTGCTTTTGTGGCTCCTCCCGCGGCCTACTCAGCCGTCAAGCACATCCACCGCGTCCTCCGCTACCAGTTCCCCCTACTCTTCAACTCGTTGATCTCCGGCTATGCCAGGAGCAAGCACCCACACCTGGGCCTCGTCGCGTATAAGCTTATGCTCGCTGACGGCGTCTTTCCCGATAGGTACACCTTCCCGATCGTTCTGAAATCTTGCATCAAGTTCTCGGGGATCGGCGAAGCCAAGCAGCTTCAAGGTGCCGCAGTTAAGCTGCGGTTCTCGTGCGATCTGTTTGTCCAGAATGCACTTGTTCATGTATATGCAGTGTGTGAGGAATATGGTGATGCAGGTCTCCTGTTTGACGAAATGCCCATTAGAGACGTGGTCTCCTGGACCAGCTTGATCTCGGGATATGTGAAAGGTGGATTATTCGGAAAAGCTCTGCAATTGTTTTCTCTGATGGATGTGGAGCCGAACATTGCAACTCTAGTTAGCATCATCGTCGCCTGTGGGAGATTGGGGGCTTTGAATGTGGGCAGGGCAATACATGCATTGATATTGAAGCATGACTATGGGTTGAGTCTGGTTGCTGGAAATGCCCTTCTGGATATGTACTTGAAGTGCGAGTGTTTGGAGGAGGCCAGACAGATCTTTGATGAACTTCCTGAAAGGGACATAGTTTCATGGACTAGTTTTATTAGTGGGTTAGTGCAATGCAAGCTTCCCAAGGAAGCTATGGATGTTTTCAATTCCATGCAGGCTTCTGGAGTGGAGCCGGACAATGTCACTCTATGTAGTGTTCTGTCAGCTTGTGCGAGCTTGGGGGCATTGTCTTCTGGGAGATGGGTCCATGAGTACATAGAGCGCAAGGGCATTCAGTGGGATGTTCATCTAGGGACCGCAATGGTTGACATGTACTCTAAGTGTGGATGCGTAGATATGGCAGTGCACAGCTTTCATGAGATGCCACATAAGAATGTTACCTCGTGGAATGCATTGCTTGGTGCCCTAGCCACTCATGGTCATGGTAATGAAGCTCTCAAGTACTTCGAACAAATGGTGGGAGTTGGTGTCATTCCTAATGAGGTTACCTTTGTAGCTATTCTTAGTGCATGTTGTCATTCTGGCTTAGTAAAAGAGGGTTGTCATATGTTTGATTTGATGACTAAATCCTACAAACTAGTGCCATGGATAGAACACTATGGATGCATGGTTGATTTGCTTGGTAGAGCTGGGTTCATATCACAAGCTTATGGACTTGTTAGATCCATGCCAATTAGAGCTGACACTTATGTATGGGGAGCTTTACTGAGCGCTTGCAAAGCTCATGGAAATGTGGAACTTTCTCAAGAAATCCTATGCCACCTTCTTGAGCTGGAGCCTTCTGACAGCGGCGTGTATGTACTCCTCTCTAACATATTTGCTGCAGATTGTAGGTGGGCAGATGTAACAACGGTGAGGAGGCTGATGAGGCAGAGCAGTGTAAAGAAAGAAACAGGAACCAGCATTGTTGAGGTGAATGGTTAAGCTCATGAGTTTATAGTTGGAGAGTTTCTCCACCCATTGAAGGAGGACATTTTGCTAGCCTTGTGTAATATAGATAAACAACTGCAACATGGCGAACTATAGCAGGGATTCAAAACTAGTGGAAGGTGGTGCAGGCTCTCGAAAACTCTTTCCAGGTTTGACTCAAGTAACTTCACCTTCAGCACAACAAGGGCAACAGAAGATAAACGGAGCTCACAGTTGACTATATTCCGCAAATGGATCATGGTTCAAGTCTGCTGATATAAGCATTCAAAAGAAAGAAGATAAGCGCAAAGTTATGTCTACTGAAGCTGGAAGTCCTGTAAAAAATTTATGCTAGTGGAAGTTGATGAGTTATTGAAAGTTGGGCAATCGACAAGTTGATGTCCCAAATATTTGGGTATGCATTGCCAGAAAAGAAGGTGAGATTTGTTTATGAATGTTTTAGCAGTATATTCATAAAAACAAACTGTCACCAAATTTTTCTTCCGAAATTATTCTATTATTGTCATCATAGTGCACAGGGCATCGCAAACATAATCCTCTATAATTATCCCCAGAACTGGTATGGTAGGTCAATGTAACCTTTTGATTATTTTATTTTGCTCCATATTTTTGTAACTATATATGTCTTTCCCATTTAAGAATTAGTTTTATATCTTTTTAAATGCAAAACATTTAAAATTATAGAGTCATTTTTTGTTGATCTGCTATTATGTAAAAAGCAATTTAACTCATAGCTGATCTGATCAGCATGTGGTTGATATTTTGTAAAGCCCTTCTAATTTTTGGAATCTCGAATCCTTCACTTGGTATTGCTAATGAACTTTGGGATCCGTAGTGAAGTTCTCAGCAGAGCCTAAAATGTTTTAGGTTTTTATTGTGACACATCCATTTTCAAGCCCAATGGAGTATGAAACTGAGCCTTCTCTTATTCGATCAATTTTCTGTTAACATGTTAATCGTATGCAGTGGAACGTGGTCTTATATGTATTTTTTCTTGAAACATGTTATGTATATAATTAATTTTCAAAGAATGCAATTTCATTTTTGACTCTTTTTATTTGGATTGGATTTGATACTCTAGTTGCTAAATGTTTGCAAAAATCTTCTAACAGCAGTTATGGTTATCAGGCAATTCCATGTACTAACGCTATGTTTCTTGATATATGCCTGGACTTTTCCACGTGGTATAAGTGAAGGACTTTTGTTTAAGCCAAATAGCATTATGCTTGGTATAAACATGACATTTCACCATCAAAATGCAAATACAAAATTTACCAGGTAGGATGATAAAACAGACTTGTAAACATAGGAAAATTTTGTAGTAGGCATCTTATCATGCATAGTATCATATGTCATCATGAAAATTCAGCTTTTTGCATGGCTCCACCATAAGTCTCCCCTAATGAGTATTGACTTACTCTCAAACAATTGTAGTCATCACGTCCATCCACTGACAGCTTGGTACCTTTCAATCAAGAAAAGATTCATGAGTCCTTGTACATGGATTTAATCATAGCTTGTTTTATTTCTTAACACAAACATTACAAAATACCAACAAATGGAGTTGACACTAATTTGTATGTTTTGTCAAAGCCACAATGTTTCTTGATTAAGTTTTTTCTGCTTCCTTCCTATCTAAGGTTCCACATTTGAACAATTAAAAATTAGAACTTGGATGTCGCCCTCTTGATATTAGAAAGTTAATGCTATTCTACAGAAATATTTGTAGAAAATAATTTGTGGCTTCCAAATTTAAGGAATCTTAAGTAGAATGAACAAACTTGTTTTGTCATCATAAACAATATATTGGGATTTAAGTAATCTCTCATGGATGATATATTTCAGGATGCAGTACTATAAGGGCATGATGCACAAGTATATATGGCAATTGATGTTTCATGGATGATATATTTCAGGATGCAGTGCTATAAGGGCATGATGTCCAAGTATATAAGGCAATTGACGTTTTTATATTCTTCTTACAGGAATAAGCAAGGTAGGTTAAGATTGTCATGGAAAAAATGTGAATCATATTCTATTTATTTATTGAAGAGCTAGGCCTTGTATACGTTTTAAAATCCTGATCTAGTTTCCCTACACTATTACCTTACAGGGTTGAACAACCTACAAATTGTTTTATTGAGGCGAAGAAAGAGGTAATGATGGAGGCATTGGGAAATAATGGATCATTCTATGTTCACAGACTTCATGGAACTAAGCCACAGCCTGCTCATGTTGTCCTAGGCTAATGCACCGCTCATAGTTTCTGAACCATAATTCATGTCTGACATTTGGCAAACAGTGTTTGGTATCAACAGGATGCTTTTGCATTTTACTCTTTAGAGGATCTAGGTAGATGCTGTTGCATTTGTGTACTCTTTAGTGAGTTTAGGTAGATGCTTTTGCATTTGTGTTCTTTAGAGGATCTGGATATGCACAAAGCACATCCCAATTTGGAAAGCACAGTGCAATTCCAAATGATGGTTCCCTGGACATTGAGTCAGGCACTATATATATGTCTGGTGAGCTAAGTTAGATAATTTGCATCAGTTAGTTGAACCCTATTATTGTTCTGATGTACCTTCTTCCACCACATCCATTCTCCCTCTGGCAGTTGAAGAACATCGCAGCTACAGGATCCCCTAGGTTGTAAACTGCTGCAAAATCCCTTGTGCTGAAGTTTTGTCTCCATCCAGGTGCATAGATGGTTTGGCGGACGGATTGCCGGAACAACACAAACACGAACCGGTGGATTCCAGCGGTCGGCCGTGGACTCTCATAGGAGACAATTTCGTTGCCTAAAACACAAGATCAGAATTCAGAACAATTTTTATTGGTAAAAGATGACGGATTTATACTCAGTGAGCTTGATTCTTGGGCTTTGAAATATTTCTCTAACTTACGAGGCATGAAACAGCTAGTTAACAAAGTTGTCATGAAGCGAGATAGCTTGACAAGATAATATACCAGCAATGCAACGCAACCACAGATCTGTTGCAAATTTGATATAATTGGTATGGAAGTCTAATTCCTCATCAAGTCTTTAGCCAGAGGAGATCATGGGCATGTTTCACTTCTGTTAAATTCTTGGTCACTGATCACCAAGTCTTTAGCACGGACAGGTGCTGAAACTCTTCCCTATTTTTAGTAAATTTTGTGTGGTCTTATTTTCTGACGAGTTCTGATACATTTTCAATTACTTATAATCTTGAAAAGGCAACAACAGCAATCAGTAGTAGTGTCCTAAGTATTTGAGATAGATTACATGGGTTTTTTCCTGTCATCGGGGCAGAGGAAGAAAGACAGCTTAAAAAGGATGATGGATCCTTGATTATGAGCCACAAACTTTTTCAATTAATCTCCTTTCGTAGGAATATATATTGCAAGAAGCTTTTACAAAATTCTTGAAATTTGTACAAAGAAACTTAATCGAACTACGCATCGGCTTTCTTTTTTGCGTCACAAAATGCTATGATTGTAGTTTCTATTGTTTCCATTTAAAAGCTCCTCTTTATTATTGCAGGTACTTTATTCCGAGATTAATAATATGCTAAGTTCAACCAGTGGTCCATTTAGTCACAAATAAATACTTTGCATATGAACATTGTGTTTTCCGCAGAAAAACAATGTCTGATTTATGAGGTCTGCATATAAATGCTTGTCTTGTATGAAAAAATTCATGGTGGTTTGTTGTCACTCACCATAAGTGGCGTTTGTTGTCTCTGGGATGTCTGTCACCAACCTATCTCAGACGACCAAAGAAAAAAACAAAGGATTACTAGCTGCTAATGTTCCTCAATTGGATGAAGAAGAAAAAAAAGGGGAATTACTTTTAGATTTCTTGCAAGTTGATCTTACCAGTGCAGGTACTCTCTTTTTGTTGGATTGCTAGGGCTTGGTGCATCAGGGTCCACCATCACCTGTAAGACTAGTATTTAATGTTAGCATCTGCAAACTCTCTAAACCTTATTTGACATGAAGAAGAAGTAATCATCAATCCAAATTCTTCTTTCTGTTAATAGAGCAGCATAGAATCCTAATTATTATTCTGAGTTATCAATTCCGAAGTCTAACTCTGACCAAATTGGATGTTATTCTTTATCATCTCACATGGTTTGACCATTGAAAAGAATAATTCACTGTCTCTGGATGTTCTTCTTCTTCTTCTTCTTCTTCTTCTTCTATGTTTCTGGCTGTAATGGTATCTTTTGCTCCTCTCGTCAACAAAGCTGAAAAGATGAGGACTTGGTTCTCATCATCCAAAGGCTAAAAGGACGGCCAAGCTAAAAGAGCAAAAAGTCAAAACAGTCTTATCATCAAAAGACTGCAGAAAAAAGCTTGAACATTCTCTCCACTTGTGTCCTTTGTTCTGCCACTAGTGGACAAACCTCCCTCCAGTTTTGGCCTATTCTAACGTTGTTCCCATCGGATTAGATTGAGCTGGGATGAGACTCGTGCAGCCAACTCAAATCTTTGACTTCATCGTTGATCATTATACGACTAAGAAGATTTAAGTCAACTAGATTGGATTAGATGGAGGTGGGATCGGAGTCATGCGACCAAACCTTAGGCTTTTTTTTTTTTTTTTTTTTGCCTGCACATTTCGTTGTTGATTATGATGAGACAGCTCGAAACGATGAAGTCGAGGTGATGAATGATACTCACAAGCGTGTAAAGGTTTCTCGTGCTGTGTCCTCGCATCTCCACTCGCGGTTCGGTGGCCACCATCGAGGGTTTGAGCTCCGACCCATTCGTCAATTCCTTGTTGTAGGTTATCTTCATCGTCGCGGACTTGACGAATGGGTCCAACACGTCACCCACGACATTACCGACGACGAGGGCGTCCCTCGACATGATCGACCACGGCAGAAGAGAGCTAGCTTCTCGGTGAGTCAGTAACCAAAGCCGAGGAGCTCGATGGCAATGGTGGTGGGAGGGATTGGTGGTTATATAGAAACCTCATCATCATGGTCGCGGAATCCATTTTTTTGATGGATTCTGACGGTGAATAAAATCTTGAGCGAGTGACGCATGGCAGCGAGGGAAGGCGGATTGCCTTTTTGACTTGGCTTGCTCTAAATTGTCTCCCCGGCAGATCCGGCCACGACGGCATCACTGGATTTGGCCCCCGTGCTTCGAATAAGGAGAGTTGTAAGCTCGCGGGGCAAGTAAGAACCTAATGGCTTTTGCTTTCGCGGATGCTTTGGACCCCAACGAGTCTTCGGAGGTGTAGAGATCATGGCAAATGACTTCATGTCATGGCATCCATGTTTCATTCTTCTTCCTCTTGGCCGTAGCACTTGTAGCTAAGCTAAGTGTGATTTGACAATGGTGTCGCGTAGAGAGAGAGAGAGAGAGAGAGAGAGGATGAACATGTATTTGATACTGTCGGCAACATGTACTCTTCTGAATAGATTCTTCGTGAGAAGATTATGTTCAGGAAGAGCTCAAGAATAGCTTGGGTGGTCAACAAGATGCTTTGCTGGTTATATTCTCCTAGCAACCTCTTTTCTAAATGCTGCATCGATCTTTTGCTGAAGCTGAATCCATATCTTGCCTGCACTGAAGCAGTACAATGTTGAGCATAAAAACGCATGTTTCATGGCTGGTGAAGAAGATTGTTTAAAGAAAACCCTAAGCATCCACTGAGTTGTGTGCTAGTTTCTCTCCTCTTGCAAGTGAAAGTGTATTCTTTATTTGAACTAGAAAAATATAAAGAAAACACAAGTGTATCTGAGAGACTCAGACCGTTCACCATTAAATGGAAGGAAGAATGCTATCCACACGAGAGAGAGAGAGAGAGAGAGAGAGAGAGAGAGAGAGAGAGAGAGAGAGATCATGGTTTGGTCATCCTAAGATGCTTGGAAATTGTGGGCATGCCTTTAGGACCCTTTCTCCATGCTTGCTTTCTCAATATGCTCTCTGCCAATGGATGCTTCTTGGAAACTGCATCCTCTTGAACTGGGAGATTATTTTGTTCACTCTCATGTGGTTTAATTGCTCATAAGCAAGTTGATTTATAGATCATCTGCCGACACATTATTCGCGGTATAGGTTTCATATATCAGTTCAAGTTAGAATCTTCAAATATATTCATGATTTATATGTTGTTTGTGATTGGTGTCACCTCTCCTTGTTCAACATGCATTGGCATGTGGTCAGTGTAGTCCAAAATTTAATACAAGATGGAATGGATTAGAGTCTAGAGCTAGAAGAAACTTGTGAGCCATGCATACTACAAGAAGAGATCATGAAGTGGAAAAAGGAGAGTGAGTGTCTGCAGTACTATGGAAGGAGAAAATAGCTTGTTATCTTGTATAAATAAGTAAAGTTCTTCACAACTGTGGAGTGAGAAGAAGAAGAGGACAATCGAGTCATATAATGTTTGCCAATTGAAGAAGCCAAAAAAGTAGGTATGAGCATTTTGAATAAGGTTGGGTTCTCCTTTTTCTTCTTATCTTCTTTTCTGTGCTAAAAAGTATTGGAACCAAGATATGCAATGAAAGCATTCTAGAACCACTCCCTGTCACCAATATATTCTCATTTTGTTCATCTCAGGCTTAAATTACTCGACCTTGTTTCAGGCATGACTTGAATCATATGGCAGTGGCAGTTGTTTCCTATCAAAGACATCAAAAAAAGAAAGATTGCAGTAGTTCCATGGAATAGAAGACAAGGTTGCAGGGTATCAGCTATGTATCAAGGTGAGGCATTTAGACTGTTCACATGTGGTACAATAACCATTTGGTGCAACCTTCTGACTTCCCACTCAAATAGAACATCTGATGACTGGGCTTCATCAGATGCAACTGGATTGGCCTCTGCTGAACAGATCTGAATAAATGATACATTCAAGAAGATGCTGTCCAAGTTCAGAGTAAGAAGTTTAAGCCTGCTGCTATATTTGGAGTTTCATACCCAGGAAGAGGTTGATTCTGTGCTTAGTTTACATCAGTACATGTACCTGGATAAAAAGATATTATATGTATGCGAGTAAAGGAAAAAAAGAATCCAACATCTAACTTTCCATGGACTCTAAAGTAAACAAAGTGATCCAGAACAAAGGGAGGTGATTGCATGGGCATCTCTTATAGGTATTGTGAAGCTTACAGCAGTCAAAATGATAGAAAGACTGAAACAATCAACTGAAGCCTTAACCTGCAGCTGAGAATCTCAGTGACTTGTTCTATCTAGCTTTCTCAATCCAGATTAGACACAGTCGATAAGGATTAGTGGTTCTTTGCATGTACCTATAACTAGATCTAACAGATATTCCATGTCAAATCCATAATCACTGTTTAATCATTGTTTCAGAAGGTAAATCTGAGTTAGCATGTCAAGATCATACTATTCCAAGTATTTAGTTAATGAAAACCTGGTTTCATTATTCACCTGACATAGTTTTGATTTCTCAACACCCATTCTATTTGAGTCTACAAGCAGCAACAATATGAAAATAGACAAATACTGCATATAGAGCATGATAATATTCAACAGATTTACCTAATGTTCCCATGTCCCCAGTCAGAGAAAACCAGTAATGATGTGCAAATCCTAGCTATGATATGATGCATGGATATTCCCAAGATAATATGCAAAGGCAGTATTCTGTTGGACTTTGTGATCCAACCATATACTCCCATCCACAGGTTCCCTTGTCAGGGAACAAAGTTCCCAAATGCAATATACAGGTGCCATTAGGAAAGTTGACATGTTCTCAGAGAACATTACTCCACCTAGAAGTTATAAAATCACATCCATCAAACTCATTCAGGCATCAGATGATGGCTCTCCAAATAAAGCATATCAATACACCAAAAGGTAATCTTCTGTTTATTCTGTACAAATAAACAGAAGATTACAGTGATCACTCGAGTCAGTCTAAAACATGTTCTTGCTCACACTTTACCAGTTATCAATTAGTTTCCCTACATCTTATCTGTCAGAATTATCAGTCAGCAAGTTTCATTTGCATGTATACTTTAGCAGATGCCTGCTTGGATAGATATAAATATGAGCTTCTTTAGCAGATACCTGTTTGGATTAATCGATAAATCGAATTGCCTACACTTTGAATTGGCACAAATTTGGCACAATCCTCAAGAAGTTTACATGTCAAGTTGACAACTAACCAAAATATTTGACAAATAGTCACAGAGCCTTCTTGATTAAACTAATAATGAGTAGAACCAAACGATCTAAAGATGGTTTCTTTTCCTCTCTCACTTAAAATGTTGACCAGCAAAGTAAAATTTTGAACCAAAATCTAAAGCCACAGCAGAACCAAAACAAGAAATCGAAAACTTACCCATATTTCAGATCAACAAAACAATGAGAAAACTTAATTTTCTCATCAATATATACTGATCAAACAATCTTGATTAATTTTCAATACCTTGAGCTGGGTTTTGTTGATTGGCATGGACCAATGGACTGATTTGATGTATCGTCCCATTGAGAGAAAAATGACATGATCCCACAACACACACATCTCCCGCAGAACAGGAATCAAAAGGAGTCCCTCCTCCAAAACAAAATAACTTGGAAGCTCTCAATTTGGTGAGAGTGGAAAAGAAAGTGGAATTACTTCTCCATCATACTTGCTGTTGATGCACAGAACTCTTAAGGACAACTGCAAATAACACCAAGGTCCCAGAAGTGTTAGCTAAACATGTTGATCAGGCCTTTTGCTTCTCATAACTGGGAGGGAAAAAAGAAAACAAAAACCCACACACACGACCTACATAAAATTGGAGCATATTCAAGTCAACCTAACCCATACCTCTTCCACAATTATGAGAACTGGATAAGCCATCTCTCAACACTAAGACCACGGATTCACAAATTAACAAAGTAGACTATCCATTAGAAAATAGTAATGTATTTATTAGATGTCAATGCAATTCTAAGATCATTTTTCCATGTCAAACAGCCACATGACAATCTTAAAGCAACAACACAAAAAAAAGAAATCCAAAGCCACCTGGAAACTAAGAAAGAAAAAAAAAAACTATATACAAGCGGATATAAATCCAAGCTTTTCCTTTCCAATCTCTAGCATGTGATGAGGCCCGAAAGATCAGTTACCTAAATGTAAATAAATTGGATTGCTAGAGAACAAAATGTGCTGTCCGGAATTCCATAAACAGCTAGGTCCCTAAAATCTCAATCTGCAGTTTCTTTGCCATGGGGCTAACCACAACTGAAGACATGGCACAGGGCAATATAAAAGCTGCAGTTATTTGAAAGATCTAAAACGGTGGCCACAGGTAACCAAGAGATATCAATCCTTCTTTTCTGTGCTCTCATTTTCTCAAATTGTACATCAGAGACTAGAAAGCTTCCCGTATCTTAGTACCATGCCTCTCTCACTGCCTGGGATGCTTGGTGCAAACTCTGAAGCCCACGACCCAAAGATGCAATCATCGGAATAGAGGGCAATGCCTCAGCAGCACACTCAATCCCATCTCCATAAGCCAGAAGTGCAGAGCAAGCAACCATGCTGCTACCGAAGGTAGCCAATGATGCAAACCTCACTGGCCGGACACCCCTCCTCCTCATAATCTCGTAGAATGATGTCCTCATAGCCAACAAGCTTGTTCTCTCAGCTGATGCTATCATAGTGTGTGTCATAGCACGAATTTTTTCAGCTGATGCTGTGAACTTCAAGGTGGAGGTCTTGGCTCCAGCACTTGTAAGCCCATGTGTAAGAAAATGTGATGAGCCAAGGATATTACCTAGTCCAATAGTAGCTGTCCTTTGCAACTGTGCCAAGCTGAGTTTCAAAATAGCAGGAATCTTGTATGTTGCAAGCTTAACAAATGTAGATGCAGGAACAACTTTTGATAGTGATGATGCACCAAGAACTGCTGTAGCTCCTGCGCCAATTGTTACCACAGGCCTTTCTGCTAGAAGGCCCTTTCTTTTCGTGTTCTCAACGACCTTTTCATCATTTGCATCAAGATCATCATCATGATATTTCGTAAAACATGTATCAGTTGACTCTGCAACATTGAGGGGTACAGATGTATTCCAGTGCCTCCTGAGACCAGCCAAGCAACCCGCATCAACTATGGCCACCACAGATCCAAACTTCTTTGCTTGGCTCCTAAGAGCTTGCACAAAAAGAACATGGGATTTCTCTTCAGAAGGGAGCTCAAAAAACTCTATTTCTGTTGAGTTGCTTTTTTTTGTTCTTTCCATCGAAAAACGGGCAGAATTGTTTAAAGCTATCCTTAAACCCTCGACTGCAATCCTGAAAATATATACACTGGATAAAGTTTGAGTATTAACTGGCTTTCCATCATTGATATCAGCAAGCATTCTCTGAACAGAAACCAGAGCTTTTCCGATTGATGGAAGTTCAATGAATATGTCATGTAGATCTGTGAGTAAAGGATAAAAAGATTGTGCAAACAGAGGCACTTTATAATTAAAATTTGGCTCATCTTTTACAGGTACCACTTTCGATTTTGGGTCAGGTTGACCTTCTTTTGAGATTATTAGATCAAGAAATGGAATCACTGACTTAATCATCTCTGACTTAAGTGTGTCATCTACACAGATTCTTTTCGAACTTGAGCAGAGAGCTGAAGTAACTTTTCCAGGAAGCAAGCCACTTGTTTGTATGTGCAACCCTGAGCCCTGACCACCATCTTTATCATTGTCTTGATTAGTTCCAGCATATCCTTTGTCATATGGTGACTCAAGTAATATAAAATGTGAATCTGTCTCTTCTGCAGCTCTCTTTGCAGCCAAGAAATGGCCATAAAACCCAACTCCAAATATCTCTTGTAAGACCTGACACCCAGCAAAACTTTCATAATGATCTTTGTTGATTTTTTCTATGAAACATCTTTTAAGCACCCCAAATGATGAAGTTGGCACATTGTTTACTCGATCATTTTTTAAGCACTTCTCCTCTGTTCGGATATCAGCCAATACTGACGGAGAAATCTGAGCAACCACAACCTTAGGCTGAACTTCTTTGATCAGATACTCTGCATCCAAGGCAGATTGCAGTGATAGGTTCTGAGCAGCTAATATATACACTATCGAGTCAGAGTCTGGTTCCCGGAGAGCAAAAACAAACTGCTTTGTTTTATCTGGGATCGAAAGCCTGCGAACTAGTTGAGCTGAAATTCTCAAATCATCAGCCTTGAATATCGAAAATGGCCAGAGATTTTGCAAATAGGAGAATATTTCTGATGCCATGTGATTGTGAGGAACATCATAAATTACAGAATTCTCAAACCACTAAACTGAAAAGTGACATTTTCAGCAAAAAGCCTGCAAAAGAATTAAATCCACGAATAATCAATTAAAATTGCAACATCATTCCAACCATACTTTATTGACCATCACATGTGATGAAAAAATATGACACAACGTTTTCAAACTAAATGTAAGGATGAGTGTATGTCAATCATGGTATGAACATAGCTCACATATAGCTTGTCAATGTTGCCCTGTGAAGGGTCAATATGCAGCCTTACCCCTGTAGGCAAAGATAATTTTATCACTCTAACACAGATCATCCTCGTAACAAGTGAGCAAGGTTCTGTGGCATCAAAGTTCCCTCTCTTTACTTCCATATTCATTTCCTTTTTGTAAGAGGATATCCACTTCTGAACCATAAATTATATTTATGTTTGCTAAATCGGTGCGACTAAGAACATGGTATTAGCAAATATCAGTGTCGAATCTAAACACTAGGATCAGTCTCATACCTTCAAGTTAAACAATTTACAGCAAGAAAATAAAAAAAGGTGAAATTTAAACATCAATGAATAAACTACGGGATAACAAAAACCTGATAATAAAAAAGGTAGTGGTTTAAAACCATTGAGAACAAGTAATCAACCCAACTGAGACAGATGGAAGACATTATCTTGTTAAACACTTAGGCCTTAGGTTCTGTTACTACGTGACACAGAAGGGATGGAATTGGACGAAGCTTGAAACAAAATTTAGGTTCATGTCCAATCAGAAAACTGCTGCTGAAAGAAAACCCAGTGGAAGGACGCTGTAAATCCTACATGTAGGAAGGGTTAGGAAACAAGAAAAAGGGGAGAACTTTTAAGCCTAATGAATCAAACACCGACCAATACTTGCCAATCCGATTACGCTATGATCCAAATAGCAAAGAAAAGATATAAGAAAGGCAATAGACAAACAACGATACCACAAAATGTTACGCGATGAAACAAGATATCCACGGAACACGAAATATCACTAGAAAAAGATTGAATTCGACTCAAGAGAACAGAGATCATACTATTAAGCATCAGAGACCAGGGGCTGGACAATGAATCACGCCGGCGACGTCGAATCGATCGGCAAATAGGGTTTTGATCGGATGCGATCGACGCCGTTGAAGGAGGAAGAGAAAGGCGTCCTTCTCCGAGGCGAAGGCTTTCACGATGGTTCGGCGATTCCTCTTTAAACCGGCAATGGACGGATCGGGTATGCATCCATCAGGTCCGACCCATTATCAAATTATTTTATTTAATTATTTAATTTTCAACAACAACTACCGAAAGCCCTTATAGCTCAGTGGTAGAGCGTCAGTCTTGTAAACTGAAGGTCCGTAGTTCGATCCTGCGTGAGGGCAATTATATTATTAATAGTTTTTTCATATTAAATTTAATGCTATCATAATAAATCTTAATTTTTATTAAATTAATTGTTGATTAAACGTTTGCATTTTATCTTCCAACGAAGCGGAAAAAGCGGAGAGTCAAAATATAAATACTCAATAAATAATTAAATATAAATCGTTATCAGGGCATCTTTTCTACTGGGTTGTGACCGAGTCTGATACGTTCGTTCTCTCATAGAAGGTGCAGCTCTCGTCGCTAGCGGAGTTACCAAGGCATGCTTTCCACTATGTCGTGACTGAATCACCCCGGAAATATTCCCGGGTTGACATGTTCTCTCATGTGCAAGCTACAGCCGCACGGCACTAGCCAGCTCAGTTTCTTTCAGACGACCACGTCACCCGAGAAAATTACTCGGGGTGATTCAATCAAGCTCGGCAAAACAACAGAAGGGGGACTCTCCGAAAAGACCATCCGCTGCTTTCTTTTACGGAGTCGCCGACCCCGCTTGACCCGTTAAGAAAAGGACGCAAACGTCCCGAGCACGCCGTACGCGCACATCGAATGCAATGTGGTGCGATGATATAAAGCAGTCTGTCGGCCTCGATGGCCACCCCGCTTTCCTCCCGTTGCGGGTTCCCTCGCCACCTCTCTTTCCCTCTCCTCCTCTTCTTCTCCTTTGCTTCGCCTCTAAGATAGATTCGACCGATAAATCGTGTAAAAGGAGAAGAATTGCGGGGTTTGGATTTGGTTTTTGGTGGTACGTATCTGATCTCGTCCTCTTCGTTTGCGGTTTGTATTTCCGGTAATGTGGGATCAACCGATAGGGTTTTCCTTTTCCCTTTTCACTTTCCCCATTCTTTCTCGATTTGAGCTTAGAAGGGTAAGGATGTCGTCCCGATCTTAAGAGGGATTTGCAGCCGTGGTGTCGGGTTGTGCAATTGGCTTCATGATTCTTGAATCTCTGTTGGGATTTTTGTTCTTTCTGTTGGATTTAGATTGGTTTCCTTGGGGATTCGTTGTTGATCAATGCTATTCTGTATCAATTTGGGCTTCTGAGTTACTTGTTGTTTCTGTGATTTTTCTCGTGATTAAGCGTCTCAGGGCGGAAGTCTTTTTACTTGAAATTGCGTACATTAAGCTTCGGTAGCTTAAAATTGATCTGCCTGTCGGAATTATGGCAAAAGTTCTGCACCTTCGACGTTGTCTGGGAACCCAAATCTTTAAGAACTACACAAGTTCCTGGAAGTTTGGACCTTTTAACCACTAGTCCGGCAATTTCACCATCATTTCTATTATATATGTTAAGCAACCGTATATGTTTTAAGGGTGGAAGCATAAACATTGAATTTTGTTAAGTTTCTTCTCCATGCTGGTGTATAATTTTCTTTACTATCGTTGTCTTATTGAATTAAAGTTTTCTTACAATAGGTCAGAGTGCATCATATTACAGTAATATGTCACTTCTGGATGTTTTTTGCTGATGCCATTGAACAGCAACAACAAAATCTTTTACATGTCTTGATCTAAATGAATCTTGTTATCTTATGTTCATCTGGCAGTTCATTGAACTTAATTGTTTTTGGAAGGAGTAATGGTATTTTTGTACTTTAATTAACATTCTCAGTGGTGATTGGGTTCTCTTTTACAGGTTTTCTTGGATCTTCAGAAACCTTTTTCTTGCTAGAGTTATTTCCCTCTTTTGACTATGACCTGATGAGTGGAGCAACCGAGGCTAATAATGATGGATGTGGGTTCTACACTTCTAAGAATGGCTACTGAGACTGGGGTTTCAGGATTTGGGATTTTTGTCTGGCTTATCACTGCTGGATCATTTGGATTCCTAGCTGTTGTTTATGCATTCCTGAAGTTTCAGAGGCAGGCATCGCTGAACTGGGTTAAAGCTGCAGCTAGAGAAAAAAAGAAAGCATGGGAAAATCTAAAATGTCCAACATCTCCCCATGTATGGACAGAAGACAATTCTCATAGTGGTCAACCATCTGCATGTTGTGTCTGTTTATCTTCATTTGTATCCCCACAAACTTTTGGAGACGATAGGACATGTGATGTTCCCATCCACCGGTGCTCTGTTTGTGGTGTTGCAGCTCATTTTCATTGTTCTGGGTATGCCACAAATGACTGCAAACATGTAGCACAAGCTGGTGCATCTCGCTTGCTGCATCATTGGTCAGAGAGATGGGTGGATTTGGATGAGAACTCTGAGCTGTCTTGTTTTTGTTCTTACTGTGATGAACCCTGTGGTATACCTTTCCTTGGTGCTTCTCCTGTATGGCGCTGCTTGTGGTGTCAGTGTCTTATACATGTCGATTGTCATGCCAAATTACTAAAAGAGACTGATAATGTTTGTGATCTGGGCCCTCTTAGAAGGCTTATCCTTTCTCCTCTTTCTGTGAAAGAAATGGGTGGAAATCAGGGAAATAGTCGCATGTTGAATTCTATCAAGGAAGAGATCATTGCTTCATCAGTGAAGGGTCGCATGAGGCGGCAACGGAACCGAAGTAAATATGGGAGCAATCATTCAGCTTCCTTTGGAGTTTCTATTAATAAATTGCAGAATGCGGTGGAGGAAAACTTGCTACTTGAACCAATGCTTAGAAGTCTTGCTGGATGGAGCAAATCTAATGAAAAGAACAACAGTACATTGGCGAGTTTTAGAATTACTAGAAATGGTCACCACCAGAAAAACAAGGATACTGTTGCTGCTAATGGAAAAGACTCCTATAATCTGGTGGATCTGCCACAAGATGCTAGGCCACTTCTTGTTTTTATTAACGCCAAGAGTGGAGCTCAGAATGGAACTTCTCTGAGGAGGAGATTGAACATGTTATTAAATCCTGTACAGGTCAGTGTCCTTTATGTTGCTTTTTGGTCATAATATATATTTTCTCTCCATGCACCATATGATTTTAATTGGGTCAGTGATATTTTAGTGTGAGCATTTATCCCCTGTATATGAGTTTGTTTTCCTGTTTTATGCTCTTAATTTTTTGTTCTACCTATTGTTACAAATTGTGTGCAGCAAGCACATTATGTTTAAGGGTCTTCATGTAGGATAGCAGACATTAGGCACTACAAGCACAAAATGATCCAATAATATAAACCCAAATTTATCATAGCAAAGATCCAAATATGAAAGGTTCATATAAAGTTGAGGACACAAGTTCCCCAGAAAATAGATTATAGATATGTTATATGACATCAAAATATCAAAACTTAACATGATATCCACTTGTAGATTCTGCATGAGAAAGTGAGTGGGAGAGAAATAGTGTGGACAAGGGAACTAGAGAGACTGCAGGCAAGGGAGAGCACATGGAGGAGAGAAACATTGTGGACTAGTGCATATGGTAGGATTGGGATAGATGTTTGACAATCATCTTTTGCCAGGTAAATAGGACTTGACAATAGGTCAAATATAAAGTGTAAATCATTTTATCATGATATTGGTCTATATCAACCTTATATTAAAATGACTATTGGAAAAAAAAATGGCTATTGGACTTGAAGCACATGCTAGAATTTGTAGCATAATGGTCAATACAAGAGCTGCTGGTCTGCCATGGCCTATTATAGTAGGCTGGTAGCTATAAGATCAAATAACATTACGACATTGCTACATACATACCAAGATCATAAGCCACCATCGCTACCACAGCAGCAATCACTACAGTCACATTTTAGAACAAGGCATTTTTTTGTAGTGGATATAAGCGGATAAATATTCTTTTTTATTCTAATTACTCATGGACACTCACATTTTATATGTTGGCCAATTTAAAGTTGTTTGAATCAAATACTCATTTATAAGATTTTATCCATCGTATGTATATTTGTTCTGGTCTTTTGAGCATACTGTTATAGTTCTTCCTAACTTGAATTAGTATATATAGTCCAATGAGTATTTGAATTAAAATTTTGCTGATTATAAAATGTATCTTTTCAGGTCTTTGAATTAAGTGCTACACAGGGACCTGAAGTTGGATTAAAGTTGTTCCGTAATATCCAATACTTTAGGATTCTTGTCTGTGGTGGAGATGGTACTGTAGCATGGGTTCTCGATGCCATTGAGAAGGAAAACTTTGAATCTCCACCTCCTGTTGCAATACTTCCTCTTGGCACAGGGAATGACTTGTCCCGAGTTTTACAATGGGGAGGAGGCTTTTCTTCAGTTGAAGGACAAGGTGGTTTGAGAGCTCTTCTTCAACATATTGATCATGCAGCAGTTACGATGCTAGATCGTTGGAGTGTCACAATTAATGAACACAATTCGGAACAAAGTGAAAATGCAAAGCAAACAAAGTTTATGACAAACTATTTAGGTATTTTTGCTTACACTGTTGGCCGCTTCTATCAGCACTTGAGTTTACTCTAAAGCATATTGAACTCTTATCTGCATCCCCTTCTACCCTTCTCAAATAGGCATTGGGTGTGATGCAAAGGTAGCATATGACTTTCACATGACTCGGGAAGAAAGACCTGACAAGTTCTATAGCCAGGTAATTCAATAGTTGACTTCAGATATATTAGGGTACTCTATTTTTCTAATTTTGTCTAATAATGTTTCTATGGGGGGTTTATCATTTTACTGCTTGACTTTGCTTCAGTGTTATATTTGTCTAATACCAACTAAATCACCTGTTTGAGACAGAAGACTCCTTTAGTAATGAACTCTAGTTTCTTCCTCTTCTTCTCTTCTTTTCTTGTTTTCCAATGAGCAACTGTATCTGCTCTTTCTGATCAAGGCATGGCTTTATCATAGTTACAAATTTACAATGCTTTTTCAAGTACGACACAGTACCTTTATGTTTAAAGAATACATCTGACAAATCAATAGGTCGTCTTTCTTTTGTTGCCAACCAAATGATAGATGACATCCCAGAACCATAGCTCCTGACTCTGTTGACATTGCATGTAAGAGGAGGAGTTCTTTTTTAGTAGGACCTAGTGTCTATTTCACCTTAACAGACAGATTCCCTGTATACTAGATCAGCTTTTGTGTCAAGACATGTCACTGTGAAAGATTAAGATCATTTGTCTTCTGCTCATAAAGTGATAATCTACACTTTATTTTTGGGCTCTATGCATATAGAGGTAAGAACAAAGAGGGGATTATGCCATGAAAACTGTAGGGTATTGTTTGAGCACTTGCAGTATAAACTCGTGCTTCGTGGAAGAAGCTTTCTTAGCCTTCCAGTTGAAAGAGTATAATTAAGAGGAAGAAGAAAGATTTTCTTATGGCGAGCTGTGTGCTTTTCAATGGAATTTATTGAAATGGCTTATTTCATTATACAAGCTGTGGTCAGTATCTAATTATGTTACTAAAATATGCTATTCCATATCTGAGCAATAACCTATTCTACAGTTTGTGAACAAATTGCGATATGCCAAAGAAGGCGCCAAAGACATCATGGACAGAGCTTGTGCTGATTTACCATGGCAAGTTAAGCTTGAAGTCGACGGTCACGAGGTTGAAATCCCAGAGGTTAAATCATACTCCTGTTTGCTAGCTGTCCATATAATCATCTTTTAGAGTCTATCTTATTTTATATATATATTTACCCAGGATGCGGAAGGTGTGCTTGTGTTAAATATCAGTAGCTACATGGGAGGAGTGGACCTTTGGCAAAATGACTACGAGCATGATGATGATTTTGACATGCAATCGATGCATGATAAGACACTTGAAGTTGTATGCATATCCGGGACTTGGCACCTTGGGAAACTTCAGGTTTTATTCCTTCTCTTCTGATTACAAGAAACTAATGTTCTTTTTCAGGTGCAACCCCTAAGTAAATTTGGAGAAATCTAAATGTCACATAATATTTCTCCTCTTTTTAATTTCAAACAGCTGTCTTTTTGCTACGGGAAAGAGACGCATTGTAAAAATTTATTATGTTTTTATTTTATCTAAGCATACATATAGTAAAACATTTTTTATAGGTTATCGTCAACAAATTTGACTTGTTCAATGGTAAACAGGTCGGACTTTCACAGGCCCAAAGGTTGGCCCAAGGAAAAGTAATAAGGTTACACGTCCACAGTCCATTTCCTGTTCAGATCGATGGAGAGCCATGGATCCAGCAACCTGGTTGCCTTGAAATAACGCATCATGGCCAGGTAGTTTTTCTTCTCATGTATACCTTCAGCTTGTTGATAATATATCTAATGGTAAACTTGGAAAAATGTCTTCCATGTTTTATTGAAGTTTTGGTATCATGTGGAGTCTCATATTGTTAGCTAGTCCTTTGGTTTTTCCTATTAAGATGTGTCATTTCTTTTGTGAATCAGAGACTTTTTTCCATCTTGTGTAACCCTTAGGCATTAGAATCTTTGTTGCTTTTCCAATTTGAGAGTGCAATTGTGGTAATTCTTGTCTCCATCAAGCTGGTAATTGAAAACAGCAAACACTAGATAATATATATGATTATAAACGGAGCTATCAAACTGATCCATAGGTCTTTTTTAACTGTTATTCCAGTTCCAGTGTATCTTGGAAACATTTAGGTGCAATTGATCTGAGTATTTACCGATCAACTTTATATAAAACGAAGCAATTAACTGCTGTTACAGGTGTTCATGTTGAGGAGGGCGTCTGAGGAGCCTACTGGGCATGCTGCAGCTATAATGACAGAAGTCCTTGTAAATGCTGAGTGCAGCGGCCTTATCAACAGTGCCCAGAAGAGATTGCTTCTCCAGCAAATGGCACTTCGTCTATCCTCCTGACCCACCATAAATCCACTCTCTCGTATCAGCTTGTTGTTAATGATACAGGAGATCGAGAAAACGTTTTATCTTTCCACATATGAAGATACTACTGCTTGAAGGATGTGCACTTTGAGAAGGTTTTTGTGAAAATTTCCTTCTACAACCCTTTCTTACACTTGTCGGCCACATAGTTCAGAGAGAAAAAAAAACGTAAGAAGAGAATGATGTTATTTCATTTCATTTCAGAGTTTGTAGAGTTTTACTTGATGTGAGTGACAAAGTTGAAAGATGCCAAATTTTGTAATCAGAGAGATATCATATGAGTTGGATATATAGAAAGAAAACAAGAAGTGCATATTTTTTACGAACCATCATTTTCTTATTTACCTCAAATTGTTGGGAATATTACTTTTTGTTGTATTCTTTTCTTCTTATATTGGTTGTGGTTGTTGCCGTATCCCACTATGTTTATCAACAGAATGAATTATATTTAATTAGAGAAGATAATCCAGAGTTAACATGATATCCTTGTGTAAGTTTTGTATTTATATTATTATTATACAAAAAAATTTAATATCAAAAATTGAAATAAAATAGTGATATATTAAATTTATGATGTATATCTTTTGAAGTCATTTAGAAAATTTTTATTTGGATAGATCATCTCCAAGAAATCATATCATAATTAGAATTTTCTTTTATTTATCGATGATCATAATTAAAATTTAATCAAATCTATAATATATTATATTTAATTAGATAGGTACACATAATCTAATATTCTCTTCATAAATTAATAAGGTATAAAAAAATTAAAATAATAATAAATAAAATCAAAATTTATTTAAAAATAATTTCACTTGATTATATTTTAAAACTTTTAAAAAAGATATTTTATATATGAATTTTATAAAATATTTAATAAGTTCAATAAACATAATACTATATTAAGTCTAACTATCGAGTTATAGCGGTTGCATGTTATTGATGTCATAATTCCTTTTATATTTCATAATACTATTTCTCTTTCCTAATATAATACAAAATAACTCCTATAATTTATTTTGTTAAGACAATCCTGTTATATATATTTAATCATAATATATATACATAAATATAAATACGATAGTATAATTAAATAACTTTAAATATGCATAGCAACTATAACGTTTACTCAAATATGTATCACCATATCTTTAATGGATTACTTACAACCTCAATCATAAGAATATATTCTTTCAAATACCTTACGTTATAGGTTACTTACAACCTCAATCATAAGAATATATTCTTTCAAATACCTTACGTTATAGGTTACTTACAACCTCAATCATAAGAATATATTCTTTCAAATACCTTACGTTATAGGTTACTTACAACCTCAATCATAAGAATATATTCTTTCAAATACCTTACGTTATAGGTTACTTACAACCTCAATCATAAGAATATATTCTTTCAAATACCTTACGTTATAGGTTACTTACAACCTCAATCATAAGAATATATTCTTTCAAATACCTTACGTTATAGGTTACTTACAACCTCAATCATAAGAATATATTCTTTCAAACACCTTAGGTTATAAGTTCCAAATGAACAGATTAGTAATCAATATAGTGAAACTCAAGTTTTTAATTAATATTAATTATTTTTGAACTATTTCTTTAACCATCGAACTTTATATCATAATGCTATCAGAGTACTTACTATTCTTAGGAAAAAAAATACTATAATATATCACAAAGGGTTACTTACAAATTCAATCATAAGAATATATTCTTTCAAACACCTTAGGTTATAAGTTCCAAATGAACAGATTAGTAATCAATATAGTGAAACTCAAGTTTTTAATTGATATTAATTATTTTTGAACTATTTCTTTAACCATCGAACTTTATATCATAATGCTATCAGAGTACTTACTATTCTTAGGAAAAAAAATACTATAATATATCACAAAGTATATTCAACGACTTAGTAATTGAGTTTGACCACACCAAGTATTGAAATAAAATTTTACGGTCATAAAGTTTGATTAGTGACATCAAAAAATACTATAAAATTAGCTTCTATAATTGCTATTTCTTTAATCATCGAGTACTTTATATCATAATGTTATCAGAGTACTTGCTATTATTAGGAAAAAAAATACTATAATATATCACAAAGTATATTCAATGACTTAGTAATTGAGTTTGACCACACGAAGTATTGAAATAAAATTTTACGGTCATAAAGTTTGATTAGTGACATAAAAAAATACTATAAAATTAGCTTCTATAATTGATAATGTAATAATACGTTGTTTAATATATTTTTTCTCATAAGTTGTCACTTCAACTAATAAATACAAAATGCAAAGTGGACTTTCTATTATCGAGATAATTTATAGAATTAACATTTGAAAATACCATCAATTCATGCTTATCTAATTTCGTATGTGAGCATATAATCCATCATCTATTTCATATATCGTATTATTTTCTTTGCATGCTTTTAGTATTTTATTCTTAGGTAACTCTAATATATACCTAGTATTCTAACTATAAAATTAATATTTGGTATAATATAGGCTTAAGCATGTAAAGACTTTTAATTATGAATACATAATGAATATTTTTTATCTGATTTTTTCTAAGTTATTTTAAAAATATTTGTTTTGATTGAAATTTTTACTTATATCATTTGTTGAACAAAGTTATATACTAAATCTTTCTAAGACTCAATTAATATATATTTTTCTAAGATAGTCCTATTAATCCTTGATATCTATCCTTGAATATCTTAATGTCAATAACATAAAATATCTTATTTATATCAGTCATCTTAAAATTTTTAGTAAAATTTTGTTTAGTTTGGTACAATAAATTAATATCACTATTAGCAAATAAAATATTATCAATATATAGACTAATATAATAAATTTACTTCCATTAACCTTCAAATATAAATATTGATCAATAATTATTTTCTTAAATCTAAAGAAAATAATAGTATTATGAAACTTTATATATAATTGTTTGGATGCTTGTTTAAGATTATAAATGGATTTCTTAAATTTGCATACCAAATTTTATTTTTGTAATTTTCTTTAAAAATCATTTAGGTTAATCCATATAAATCAATATCTTTATTCAGAAATTTTATTTTTACATTTATATAATGTAACTTAAAATTATAATAAGTCACTAATATTATGACAATTCTTAATAAATTTATTTAAAAAAATATCTCGTTATGATTGATGCATTCTTTATTAGTAAAATCTTTGACTACAAGTCTGATTGTTGTATCATCTTATATTACCCATTAAATCAAGTTTTGACTCAAAAATTCATTTGCAATCTACTTTTTTTTTTTGTAATTCAACTCATTATCAGATATCATTTTGATCCATTGATTTTTAACTCTTTTTTTATTATATCATACCACTTTTTAGGATTATTGTCTTTTATAACTTATGGAAACAATGAGAGACTCTTTAATTCCTACGTCATTCTTATCAATATATCATATAATAATAGAAAAAGATAAGTCTTCTTTTCTTTTGAGATATTATCAAAACTATCGATTGTGATTATTATATAAATTCATCAGCATTTATATCAATGTTACGTGGGAGTTCATCAATGTTATTTTTTATTCACCCTTATCAATTCTTTTAATGATTTAAATAATAATAATCTCTCGAATATAAAATAATAAAGGAATATCAATATGAATTTTCTCAATATCAAGATTAAATTTTAAGATTTTCACTCTCACTAATTCGCTATTATCAAAGAATCTTGCATTACCAGATTTAACTATCGTCATACTATGATTAGGATAATAAAATATATACCTATTTTAAATATTTGGATAAATAATAAAAATATTCAAAAATCGTCATTGAATTTAATTTTTTTTCGTGTGAAGACCCTTATCTTTGTAGGGCAATTCTAAGTGTATAAATGTCTCAAGTTGAATTTCCTACCACTCTATAACTAAAAAAAAGTTGATATAATTGACTTACTAGAAATTCTGTTTAAGATGTACAACGATCTCGTTCTATTGTAGCACATTTGGTAAGACATAATAAATATTTTACTTTTTTAAGAATCTAATAAAAGAATCAGAATTATGATCCGGTTCATTATATCTATAATAAATTTATCACCCCTTCATATTTGATAATCTTGATTTTTTATCTAATTATCTCTTGACTTTATTTATGTATATGTGTAAACAGCTTGAGATATTAGATATTCACATCTCAACCGATAATATATAAAGAATGATAAAATATCTCTCCATTAAAACAAAAAAAATAGAGTGATCAATTAATGTAAACATATACAATAATAAAGAGCGTATAAAACTATATTTCATTCTAATATTTGATTACAGGATTATTTTAAACTCAAGATTCACATTCATTTTATGCAAACCATGATAGAGAGAAATAATATTCTAATAATTCTAAGTAAAAAATTAAATTTCTAGAATTATAGGAACATAACATCGGACGAATCATGTCTCGATAAATATCAACTATTTTCGTTCTCGTCTTAAAATGATTTTTTATAACGATGAATATTTAAAGTTTTAATATATTTAAAATCTTAATAGGTAAAAGACTCTAACAAATTATAAAAAAATAAATATAATTTTTAAAACTTTGATATATTCTCATCGTGGGACAACACCACCACGACATCACACCTCAACTTTTCCACTTACATTATAACGGATGATGGTGGTGGTGGTCATATCACCACCAATCATCTACTACGTAGTGAGTCGCGTCGATGTATCTAAACGGGTAGCAGAAAAGGTATTCCGGTTGAACATATTACAAGCAAATGATTGAATATATTACAAGCAGATGACCATCGCTTCATGGCAGAGACAATGGCTTCCTTCATCGTGAGTTTCGACTCTTCTTCCGTCACCCCCGGCAAGGCCCAAAAACCCTCGATGAGCTCCCCATCTCCCCTCTCTCCCATAACCTTCCAGATAGTGAAACATCAACCTTGTTGGGTTTCAGAATGACTGACCATAAAAGTGTTAGGAATCCTAAGTTACAGTATCTCAATAGATCAAAAAGACAAACCAATTCATTTCCATGAAAAAAATTATTCTCATTCCTGGTTGGTCATTATCTCCAATTTTTAGGATACATACTCTAATCATCTTTCTTTTCTGAGAATAGAACCAAACAAAGCCCCAATGTATCTGTGTTCTTCCAAAGATGGATGATTTTGAGCTGTACCCTATAATTAAGAGCTTGTGCAGCAGCAGCATGACATTCTACACCTGCTGTAACTGTCAAAAATAAAATGAGGAGACATCCCAAAAATATAATTAACACTAATACTGCAGTGTTGTAATAAGCAGCAGATTCAACTTGGCTTGGTACATACTGCAATGGGGGTTGTAGAAAGCACATTCGACTTAGGTTGATGGAAAATTTTAGAAAGGGAGCTATGCAGCCCGGACAAGGTTGGGTATATCACAAGCCCAAACCTACTCTGATGAACAATCTTCCAATATAAACCCTCGTCGTCTTACTACCATTAAAATTGTTTCAGACATCCTCGGGTGAAATCATCGATGCACCTCTCTACGCGAAAGCACAGGACAAGAAAAGAGCAACTGGATATCCATAGCTAACGGGCTAAAAGCAAAGCCTTCTGATGTTCCTTGATTCCAGGCCTTACTGGCTAGTTTAGTTACCTGTAT
This sequence comes from Musa itinerans, assembly GCA_001649415.1. NCBI lineage: Eukaryota > Viridiplantae > Streptophyta > Magnoliopsida > Zingiberales > Musaceae > Musa > Musa itinerans. The sequence goes on from LVTN01000006.1 coordinate 817,145, forward strand.
GCGGCACGGGCGACAGTTGGAGCTTGCAGAAAGAAGGTAGGCAGGTGATGCTCCAAGATTGCTATTAGCTCTCTGGTCTGGCTGTTCTTGCTCACAGGCCTTCCACTGATCCTATGAGCAGCCTCCACAAGCTGCCCTCTTAGTTTCTGCGGCAGCAGCTGCCCACCAGCCTCCAGACACTCCCTATATAATGGAAGGTATGCTATGGCCGTCACCAGGGGCTGCGGCAGGTCTTTCAGACGGATGGGTGAACTGCCCCTTCTAAAAATCCTCATGATATTTACAAAGTGGTCTTGCCCGAAACGCAAGCCCTCAGCAAAAGCAGCCTCAGACCAATGCTCCTTCAGAAAAGCTCTCAGGTCAGATGCCACAGACTCATCACTGGACCTCGCCATGCTGTCAGCCACAGCATATGTTGCTGCAGGATCACCAAGGAAGTCGTTGCGAAGAAGGAACACAACACCATCTAGAGACCCGCTGCTCCTTTCCCCTGCTGCTTTTAGGATCTCAATGCTGAGGGCAGCAAGGACATGCTGTGGGATGTGTGGTAGAAGGTAAGCTGCAACACTGACCTGGCTGCTAGAGGCAGCAGCAGTAAGGGCAAGGCATAGCTCCATGTCCTTACATCCCCGAGTTACAAACCATTGAACTACCTGCATGCAGCCCCTCTCTGCAGCTCGCATCAAAGGACCCAGGAAAGCCCCGGCATTCCCTTCTTCGACCAAGCACTCCATGGTTCCAATTTTACAGTAGTGAGAGGCAAAACCCAGGGCAAGATCAACATCAACATCCAAGCTGTTCCTTTGAGCAATCTGAGGGAAAAAAGTAGAAGCATTTGTTACTTAATGATAAAACTGCTCAATGTAGAAGCATTTGTTGCTTAATATTTTAGATGGATCATCAAGCACACTTTCTTCCATTGTGGATATTGCACATGAAAAGAAGGATATAGATACTGACTGTAAAAGAAAGAGACGGAAAAAGACAGAATATGATGTAGATGTGCCATTTAAATTATAACAGAGAAAACACATAAAACTATTGCATAAATGCGAGTCACTGAAAAATGTTTTGAGCACAAGTATGAAGCTCTTCTATGAAAACACTTGAAAGTTTTTTTGATAAACTGAATCAGCTCTTAAAGGTTATGTGATTCACTAGAGACAGTTGGATCCCTCAAGAAAAGGAAGGAATCTGCAACCAAAAGAATATGCCTTTACACTTCCAATCAAAATCCTGACCAACTAAAACATAAGTAACCATCATCATGCAACCAAATTAAATGATACGAGAGAACCAAAACATAAAATGTGATATACATTTTAATAACTTAAGCAGCATGCTAGTATTGAAAAGCACTGCTAGCTCAATAATGTCATGTGCCAACAGATATTTACAAGGATTTCTTACATCAAAACACTGTTACAGCAAGAAGCACATAAGCTGGCCAAAAGCCAAGAGCTTTTCATGTATGCTAGCGAGAGTACAAACACATAAACTAAAATAAAATTGGAAAATATGTATAGGAAGTGAAGGCGCTAGAGAATGTTGGTTGTCCTCCTGTTTTCTACTGGTCATTAAAAGAAATTGTGAAAAATACTATTATCTTCGTCCATGTGCATGTCTAGGCTGCACTTCCTACTTTCATCTGTTTCATCAATATGATATGCTGAACTACTTCAAAGAGTGCAGGTATCACAAGCATCTATTTAACATAAAAGGCACCATCTTCCAATTTCATATGGACCATTTAGCTATGACAGTCCTACTTCGAACAGGTGTCTGCAGATATTCTTGCATATTATTTCAATTGTTAGAGCAGAATTCAGCACAATGAAACAACAAAGTTTATGACCAAACAAGATCAAGGAACAAAATTCTGAGTCATGATCACAAAATTCAAATAGCTAATTGAGAATATGCTTCCTTGAAAACTTAAATAAAGGATATTGCAATTTGCAAAATGTTTAAGGGATACCTACGATATTCCCAACACTGCAAGCCAAAAAGTTTAGTGTGCTCATATCATTGTCACACCAATGAAAGCGCTACGTCTGTAAATAATTTAGGGAGTGGCACCATGACATACATGCCATGCTTTGGTCATATAGCACAAAAAATGTTTTAATTTGGGTTTTGCAGGTTCCTTTTACTTGTAGGATTCTAATATACAAATCCTAATTAGACTATGCAACATCTAAGGACCGAGATACTCTTTACAATTAGTTGCTGTCCACATGTTAAAAACCAGAACTGAAGGTACTTTGCCAATCCCTATGGAGTGGTGATCAAGAGTAGTTTGATCCCTTTCTGATGAGGATCAAGAGTTGATGACTCCCTGCATACTGGAACAAGACTTGCTAGTCCCTGTTTGATCAGAACATTCACAGGGTCACGGTAAGTGGGACATGTCAAAGTTGTTTGTGGAAGAGTGTGCAAGCATGCTCTGTAACACTGCCTTCCAATTTCCTCAAATATTGTATCACATGCTCAATTGCCCGCATAATGTTGATAAGTTGCTTCACGTGTCAGTAGACATGCATGTTGCATCACCTTAACCAAGGTGATTGTCAACAAATGTGACAGCCAAGAAAGGTAGACAAAAAAGGAAACAAATCTAGCTGCCAACCACGAGGAACTAGAAAGAAAGGACTGGCTGGAAGGGAGTGAATCTGAGGAGAACATTAAGCAGGATAAATGCATCTCCAATTTCTTGTTTTAGGTGCTATAAAAGCATTGAATTAATCAAACATTATGAGCAAAACAGGCTATTTTAAGAGTCAGGTCGCTAACATAAGTAGCAAACCTTGATAAAATTACCATCATTTTATATCATCATCGTCCAAGCCTTTTAATGTCAACACAGGGTTAGGTATAAAGCAGAATTGTAAATCAAGAAGTTACTATGAGATTTTTATTTTATAGAAAAATATCAACTAGTTCTCAACATATCCCAGTGAAATCAAGAGGCGCTTGGGCACTTGCCTAGGCACTCAAGCGAGGCGAGGCCTGAGCGACTCAATTCAGGTTTGAGTGAGCACCTTTAATTGGGTGCCACTTAAGCATGTGCTTGGGCCCAACCGCCGAGTGGCCTAGGCACTCGCCTTGGCCAAATCGATTTGATTGAGCTTGAGTTACACCCAAATTAATTGACTTGGTTCAACCAAGCCAGATAATCTAACTTATCGCCCCCTGCCTAACCCACTTTGACCCCTTTCTTTAACCTATTCCTCGTCTTCCCAATGTGTGCAAGGTTGTCGGTCTCCTCTTCTTGGAACATGTGCAAGGTGGTGGCCAGTGGCCAACATTCGTGTGCAGCCCACCAGTACCTCCCCTCTCGCGAATGGAGGTACCTTCTCCTCTTTCCTCTCTCTCCCTTCCATTCCATCTCTCCATCACTCTCCCCCTCCTATCTGCACGGTCCTCAACTCCTCGTGCCCCCTGGCATGCTGTTCCCTCCTCCACCTCCATCGCTCTCCCCCTCCAAGCCACTGCCCTCGAGCTCACGCCCATCCTTTATGTGACAGATAGCTACAATAGAAGTTAAAGCATCTTAAGAAAAAGCACTTTAATTCCATTCTAGAAGTAAATTGATACCTGCAGTAATATCCGTACAAGTTCTGTACTCCCAAATCTTGATGCTTCAAGAAAGCATTGGTTTACATTATCTGCCCCGCCTTCCACAAGCATTCCCAATAATCCTTGTATTGCAGTTGCTGATGTGCCAGATGCCCAACCAGGTTCAAATGAGCTAGAGAAGAGAGTAAGAGGGAAGCATGCCGCATCAAAAGCCTCAGTAAAATCCTTTCCGGAAAGATGGTTGCCAGCAATATCCAAAAATGTCTTAAAGGCTGACAATTGAAGTTGGACTTCAACAATTGTGCCGTGATTTCTTCTACCCTTGTTCTCCTGGCAACGACAATGAATTCCGATGCACTTCAAAGCCCATTCTGTGAACTTCTGGACCTTGGCACCAGCTTCTGCCTTCAAAACCTCATCACTATGACATTCTTGTAGACGTTCATGCAACCTGATAAAGAAGGATCAAGAGGACACAAATTTCATCATCCATGGAACATCAACAATACAGTGTTTCCTACTATAGGAGAATGAAAAATAGCAACCCACAATAAAAATTCCACCAATGTAAATGCACAAATTCTTCAGAAGTTTCCATGAGCAATCGAAAGAGATTTTGCAAAGAACAACTACTAATGTCCAAGGATTGGAATCGGGATTGTTGGAGACTTGGAGCTTTACCTCTGGGCCATGATGCCCACAGTATCAGCCAAACTCATTGTTCTGCTTTGACATGCAGAAACACATGAAGCCAGAAACGATGTCCTGAGGGCTGCCCTCGTGAACTCATTCGCTCCATTGGCAACAATCTTCTTGATAAGCCCAGTAATAATATTCAGTTCCTGTCGAGTCGTCAGGAACCATATAGAATCCAATGCTATGCACAGCATATCATTAAGTGTTTGTGGATCTGCCAACTGAATCAGGTTCTCAGCTAGCTCTGAATCCTGGGAACTCACTACTCTCTGAAACAGGCGGCCCAGCTCGATCCTGTCCTGCCTACTGAGTTTCTTCTCTTGCTTGCATTTGTCCTTACTTCTGACCTCAGACTCCTCCATCAAAACAGAGGCTCTTGATCTGACCTTCTTGGAGCCACAGCTATAATCTTTTGAGATCAGAGCGTCCTTTGTCAGGAGAGGAGCCTCCCTAGAAAAGACCACGGTGCTTCCCTCACCCTTCTCACTCCCGACATTGCAGCGGTCATTCATGCAACTGAGAACATCATTCTCATCTATTTCCATCTCCGAACACAAAACATCCTCTGCTTGATTATCTTTCACCAAATGCACAAGATCCATCTCCTCAACCATGATCTTATTCTCGCCCACCGTTTCTACAACATTAACAATATTATCTACTCCCTTCTGAACAAAAAACCAACTATTTGCAACCGAATCACTCTATCCAGCTCTTTCAATCACATCAACCATTTCCATAAGCAGCAGCATCGAATCAAAGCCTTATAAGAAAACAACCAAAAGGAAAATTTCCGAACCAAAATCCCCCCTTAAGTACCGCAAAGTCCACCTTCCATCAATGACGTTCCGGTCAATAACGAAACAAAACCACCAGACACAGCATCAACTACAAAGAGAAAAGACGTAGATGATCAGGCAGCACCAGCAGCTTCTTCAAACCCTAGACACTCCTCATATCTGAGACGGCACCTAAAAATAAGAATACAAAATTAAGTGAGGACCTGAAACAAGAATCCGATTCATCAAAGCAACTATTAACCTAAAAAAGTAATCTTTACGACGACAGAATCCGCGACCATACCAGCGAGAACTAAGGCCAACAAGAAACCTATTTGTAACCAAGAATCGTTGGAGAAAAAGGGGGAATCAGGGCCCGAAACAAGGATCCAATTCACCACAACCACCAAAGAACCGGAAATACAAATCGAGAAAGGATTTCTACGACAGAACATAGCAGCAGCATGACATTCTACACCTGCTGTAACTGTCAAAAATAAAATGAGGAGACATCCCAAAAATATAATTAACACTAATACTGCAGTGTTGTAATAAGCAGCAGATTCAACTTGGCTTGGTACATACTGCAATGGGGGTTGTAGAAAGCACATTTGACTTAGGTTGACGGAAAATTTTAGAAAGGGAGCTATGCAGCCCGGACAAGGTTGGGTATATCACAAGCCCAAACCTACTCTGATGAACAATCTTCCAATATAAACCCTCGTCGTCTTACTACCATTAAAATTGTTTCAGACATCCTCGGGTGAAATCATCGATGCACCTCTCTACGCGAAAGCACAGGACAAGAAAAGAGCAACTGGATATCCATAGCTAACGGGCTAGAAGCAAAGCCTTCTGATGTTCCTTGATTCCAGGCCTTACTGGCTAGTTTAGTTACCTGTACGCTGCACGGGCGACAGTTGGAGCTTGCAGAAAGAAGGTAGGCAAGTGATGCTCCAAGATTGCCATTAGCTCTCTGGTCTGGCTGTTCTTGCTCACAGGCCTTCCGCTGACCCTATGAGCAGCCTCCACAAGCTGCCCTCTTAGTTTCTGCGGCAGCAGCTGCCCACCAGCCTCCAGACACTCCCTATATAATGGAAGGTATGCTATGGCCGTCACCAGGGGCTGCGGCAGGTCTTTCAGACGGATGGGTGAACTGCCCCTTCTAAAAATCCTCATGATATTTACAAAGTGGTCTTGCCCGAAACGCAAGCCCTCAGCAAAAGCAGCCTCAGACCAATGCTCCTTCAGAAAAGCTCTCAGGTCAGATGCCACAGACTCATCACTGGACCTCGCCATGCTGTCAGCCACAGCATATGTTGCTGCAGGATCACCAAGGAAGTCGTTGCGAAGAAGGAACACAACACCATCTAGAGACCCGCTGCTCCTTTCCCCTGCTGCTTTTAGGATCTCAATGCTGAGGGCAGCAAGGACATGCTGTGGGATGTGTGGTAGAAGGTAAGCTGCAACACCGACCTGGCTGCTAGAGGCAGCAGCAGTAAGGGCAAGGCATAGTTCCATGTCCTTACATCCCCGAGTTACAAACCATTGAACTACCTGCATGCAGCCCCTCTCTGCAGCTCGCATCAAAGGACCCAGGAAAGCCCCGGCATTCCCTTCTTCGACCAAGCACTCCATGGTTCCAATTTTACAGTAGTGAGAGGCAAAACCCAGGGCAAGATCAACATCAACATCCAAGCTGTTCCTTTGAGCAATCTGAGGGAAAAAAGTAGAAGCATTTGTTACTTAATGATAAAACTGCTCAATGTAGAAGCATTTGTTGCTTAATATTTTAGATGGATCATCAAGCACACTTTCTTCCATTGTGGATATTGCACATGAAAAGAAGGATATAGATACTGACTGTAAAAGAAAGAGACGGAAAAAGACAGAATATGATGTAGATGTGCCATTTAAATTATAACAGAGAAAACACATAAAACTATTGCATAAATGCGAGTCACTGAAAAATGTTTTGAGCACAAGTATGAAGCTCTTCTATGAAAACACTTGAAAGTTTTTTTGATAAACTGAATCAGCTCTTAAAGGTTATGTGATTCACTAGAGACAGTTGGATCCCTCAAGAAAAGGAAGGAATCTGCAACCAAAAGAATATGCCTTTACACTTCCAATCAAAATCCTGACCAACTAAAACATAAGTAACCATCATCATGCAACCAAATTAAATGATACGAGAGAACCAAAACATAAAATGTGATATACATTTTAATAACTTAAGCAGCATGCTAGTATTGAAAAGCACTGCTAGCTCAATAATGTCATGTGCCAACAGATATTTACAAGGATTTCTTACATCAAAACACTGTTACAGCAAGAAGCACATAAGCTGGCCAAAAGCCAAGAGCTTTTCATGTATGCTAGCGAGAGTACAAACACATAAACTAAAATAAAATTGGAAAATATGTATAGGAAGTGAAGGCGCTAGAGAATGTTGGTTGTCCTCCTGTTTTCTACTGGTCATTAAAAGAAATTGTGAAAAATACTATTATCTTCGTCCATGTGCATGTCTAGGCTGCACTTCCTACTTTCATCTGTTTCATCAATATGATATGCTGAACTACTTCAAAGAGTGCAGGTATCACAAGCATCTATTTAACATAAAAGGCACCATCTTCCAATTTCATATGGACCATTTAGCTATGACAGTCCTACTTCGAACAGGTGTCTGCAGATATTCTTGCATATTATTTCAATTGTTAGAGCAGAATTCAGCACAATGAAACAACAAAGTTTATGACCAAACAAGATCAAGGAACAAAATTCTGAGCCATGATCACAAAATTCAAATAGCTAATTGAGAATATGCTTCCTTGAAAACTTAAATAAAGGATATTGCAATTTGCAAAATGTTTAAGGGATACCTACGATATTCCCAACACTGCAAGCCAAAAAGTTTAGTGTGCTCATATCATTGTCACACCAATGAAAGCGCTACGTCTGTAAATAATTTAGGGAGTGGCACCATGACATACATGCCATGCTTTGGTCATATAGCACAAAAAATGTTTTAATTTGGGTTTTGCAGGTTCCTTTTACTTGTAGGATTCTAATATACAAATCCTAATTAGACTATGCAACATCTAAGGACTGAGATACTCTTTACAATTAGTTGCTGTCCACATGTTAAAAACCAGAACTGAAGGTACTTTGCCAATCCCTATGGAGTGGTGATCAAGAGTAGTTTGATCCCTTTCTGATGAGGATCAAGAGTTAATGACTCCCTGCATACTGGAACAAGACTTGCTAGTCCCTGTTTGATCAGAACATTCACAGGGTCACGGTAAGTGGGACATGTCAAAGTTGTTTGTGGAAGAGTGTGCAAGCATGCTCTGTAACACTGCCTTCCAATTTCCTCAAATATTGTATCACATGCTCAATTGCCCGCATAATGTTGATAAGTTCCTTCACGTGTCAGTAGACATGCATGTTGCATCACCTTAACCAAGGTGATTGTCAACAAATGTGACAGCCAAGAAAGGTAGACAAAAAAGGAAACAAATCTAGATGCCAACCACGAGGAACTAGAAAGAAAGGACTGGCTGGAAGGGAGTGAATCTGAGGAGAACATTAAGCAGGATAAATGCATCTCCAATTTCTTGTTTTAGGTGCTATAAAAGCATTGAATTAATCAAACATTATGAGCAAAACAGGCTATAAAGTGTCCTATTTTAAGGGTCAGGTCGCTAACACAAGTAGCAAACCTTGATAAAATTACCATCATTTTATATCATCATCGTCCAAGCCTTTTAATGTCAATGCAGGGTTAGGTATAAAGCAGAATTGTAAATCAAGAAGTTACTATGAGATTTTTATTTTATAGAAAAATATCAACTAGTTCTCAACATATCCCAGTGAAATCAAGAGACGCTTGGGCACTTACCTAGGCACTCAAGCGAGGCGAGGCCTGAGTGACTCAATTCAGGTTTGAGTGAGCACCTTTAATTGGGTGCCACTTAAGCATGTGCTTGGGCCCAACCGCCGAGTGGCCTAGGCACTCGCCTTGGCCAAATCGATTTGATTGAGCTTGAGTTACACCCAAATTAATTGACTTGGTTCAACCAAGCCAGATAATCTAACTTATCGCCCCCTGCCTAACCCACTTTGACCCCTTTCTTTAACCTATTCCTCGTCTTCCCAATGTGTGCAAGGTTGTCGGTCTCCTCTTCTTGGAACATGTGCAAGGTGGTGGCCAGTGGCCAACATTCGTGTGTAAGGCAGCCCACCAGTGCCTCCCCTCTCGCGAATGGAGGTACCTTCTCCTCTTTCCTCTCTCTCTCCCGTCCACTCCATCTCTCCATCACTCTCCCCCTCCTAGCTGTGCCAGCCCACCAGTACCTCCCCTCTCGCGAATGGAGGTACCTTCTCCTCTTTCCTCTCTCTCCCTTCCATTCCATCTCTCCATCACTCTCCCCCTCCTATCTGCACGGTCCTCAACTCCTCGTGCCCCCTGGCATGCTGTTCCCTCCTCCACCTCCATCGCTCTCCCCCTCCAAGCCACTGCCCTCGAGCTCACGCCCATCCTTTATGTGACAGATAGCTACAATAGAAGTTGCTTCTTCCCAACAAAGCTGCTGCTTGTGAGCTCTCCACCTCTCCTGCATCTTCCCGACAGCACCTCCACCCTTTATGTGACAGATAGCTACAATAGAAGTTAAAGCATCTTAAGAAAATGCACTTTAATTCCATTCTAGAAGTAAATTGATACCTGTAGTAATACCCGTACAAGTTCTGTACTCCCAAATCTTGATGCTTCAAGAAAGCATTGGTTTACATTATCTGCCCCGCCTTCCACAAGCATTCCCAATAATCCTTGTATTGCAGTTGCTGATGTGCCAGATGCCCAACCAGGTTCAAATGAGCTAGAGAAGAGAGTAAGAGGGAAGCATGCCGCATCAAAAGCCTCAGTAAAATCCTTTCCGGAAAGATGGTTGCCAGCAATATCCAAAAATGTCTTAAAGGCTGACAATTGAAGTTGGACTTCGACAATCGTGCCGTGATTTCTTCTACCCTTGTTCTCCTGGCAACGACAATGAATTCCGATGCACTTCAAAGCCCATTCTGTGAACTTCTGGACCTTGGCACCAGCTTCTGCCTTCAAAACCTCATCACTATGACATTCTTGTAGACGTTCATGCAACCTGATAAAGAAGGATCAAGAGGACACAAATTTCATCATCCATGGAACATCAACAATACAGTGTTTCCTACTATAGGAGAATGAAAAATAGCAACCCACAATAAAAATTCCACCAATGTAAATGCACAAATTCTTCAGAAGTTTCCATGAGCAATCGAAAGAGATTTTGCAAAGAACAACTACTAATGTCCAAGGATTGGAATCAGGATTGTTGGAGACTTGGAGCTTTACCTCTGGGCCATGATGCCCACAGTATCAGCCAAACTCATTGTTCTGGTTTGACATGCAGAAACACATGAAGCCAGAAACGATGTCCTGAGGGCTGCCCTCGTGAACTCATTCGCTCCATTGGCAACAATCTTCTTGATAAGCCCAGTAATAATATTCAGTTCCTGTCGAGTCGTCAGGAACCATATAGAATCCAATGCTATGCACAGCATATCATTAAGTGTTTGTGGATCTGCCAACTGAATCAGGTTCTCAGCTAGCTCTGAATCCTGGGAACTCACTACTCTCTGAAACAGGCGGCCCAGCTCGATCCTGTCCTGCCTACTGAGTTTCTTCTCTTGCTTGCATTTGTCCTTACTTCTGACCTCAGACTCCTCCATCAAAACAGAGGCTCTTGATCTGACCTTCTTGGAGCCACAGCTATAATCTTTTGAGATCAGAGCGTCCTTTGTCAGGAGAGGAGCCTCCCTAGAAAAGACCACGGTGCTTCCCTCACCCTTCTCACTCCCGACATTGCAGCGGTCATTCATGCAACTGAGAACATCATTCTCATCTATTTCCATCTCTGAACACAAAACATCCTCTGCTTGATTATCTTTCACCAAATGCACAAGATCCATCTCCTCAACCATGATCTTATTCTCGCCCACCGTTTCTACAACATTAACAATATTATCTACTCCCTTCTGAACAAAAAACCAACTATTTGCAACCGAATCACTCTATCCAGCTCTTTCAATCACATCAACCATTTCCATAAGCAGCAGCATCGAATCAAAGCCTTATAAGAAAACAACCAAAAGGAAAATTTCCGAACCAAAATCCCCCCTTAAGTACCGCAAAGTCCACCTTCCATCAATGACGTTCCGGTCAATAACGAAACAAAACCACCAGACACAGCATCAACTACAAAGAGAAAAGACGTAGATGATCAGGCAGCACCAGCAGCTTCTTCAAACCCTAGACACTCCTCATATCTGAGACGGCACCTAAAAATAAGAATACAAAATTAAGTGAGGACCTGAAACAAGAATCCGATTCATCAAAGCAACTATTAACCTAAAAAAGTAATCTTTACGACGACAGAATCCGCGACCATACCAGCGAGAACTAAGGCCAACAAGAAACCTATTTGTAACCAAGAATCGTTGGAGAAAAAGGGGGAATCAGTGCCCGAAACAAGGATCCAATTCACCACAACCACCAAAGAACCGGAAATACAAATCGAGAAAGGATTTCTACGACAGAACATGCCAGCGAGGAAGGAAAACCAATAAAAGAAACCGATTTTTAACGCAGGAACGAGGGAGAAAAGGGGGCAGACGCAGCAGAAAATGATTTAGGGGGTACTCATAATGGAACAAAAGAAGAAAGATGCATGAAACCGAGAGAAAGAGGGGCAAAAGGAGCAACCTTTAAAGTATGAGTCTGAACGACGAGGAGGAAGAGAAAGGCTAAGAGGAAGCTTTTGTTTTCTTTATATACCATTTTGTGACCACTCGAAATGAGAGCTGAGGAGGAGGGAAAGTGGACATAAATTATTTATATATATATATATATATATATTTTTTAGCTAATAACAATAAAAGTGAGAATGAGGGAGTGAAAATAATATATATATATATATATTACATATCTTGTTATATTCTTTCTTTTTTTTTCCACCGATAATAATAGAGAAGAGAGAGAAGTATGATTGATGTTGGTTGTATGTGTGAGAAATGTTATTAGTTCACTTTTTATAAAAGCCCATGAGCTAATAACAATAAAAGTGAGAATGAGGGAGTGAAAATAATATATATATATATATATTTTACATATCTTGTTATATTCTTTCTTTTTTTTTCCACCGATAATAATAGAGAAGAGAGAGAAGTATGATTGATGTTGGTTGTATGTGTGAGAAATGTTATTAGTTCACTTTTTATAAAAGCCCATGAAAGTGTAAGTCACTACAACATAAGATCCCACCACCCAAGACATCTATTTGGAGGGTAGGGACCTCCCCAATGGTTTAGGTTGGCTGTGGCTCACCTCACTCATCTAGAATACTCTCTCTCTCTCTCTCTAAATTTAGATTTTGCTTCTTACTTTTTCTCTCTTTCATCAAGCCATCCTCCATCCACATCCATCCATTCCCTTCTCCACAAAGTCTCCCAGCCAACATTGGTTTGCTTGGCTATGCTTGAAAGAAGGTTTCTTGGCTGAATTGGCTACATTAAGAGAGAGAGAGAGAGATGCATGCATCTTAATAAAAGGTTTTATTGGTTAATCTCTATTCAATGCATGCATGTTTACTTTCACTTGTGAAGATTTTTATGCATGCAAGTGAAATTTTATACACACACAAAAAAAATTGATGCATGATTTCCATATTATATTTAGAACTAAGTATTAGGATTTTGAGACAGTTATCATGATCATTTGTTTTCAATATAATGGACTTGAGAAGTTGAAGGATTTAAGATCTACACAATCTTTAGACCTTTAGTAGATTGGATTCAACTTGGATTTAGTTGGCATTCTTTTGGGGGAGAGTGAAAGTAACACCACAAAGCCACTTGGTAAAGGCTCAAACTCAACTTGGCATAGAGATTAGCTTAACTTAGGCTGTATTATATAAAATGGGTTGGACTTGCTCACAGATTTGATCTCAAGAAACAGCTCTAAGCTGAGATTAAACAACACAGACAGAGTCAAGCTTGGCTTATACTCATTGATGTACTTGGAGAAATTAACCACAATCCATTCAACACTTATCACAAACAATATAATTTTATCTACCTAAATTACTCCACATCTTAAAAAAAAATTAAAAGGGTAGTAAAGATTCAATGAAAATTAATCTAAATAAGTTTGCATATTTTAGGAATATGCATTGGTTCATTGCACATCTAATTCTGAATGTGTTCAATCTGATAACAATAGTTTTATTACTGGGGTTAATAGTTGTTGTGTCCAATGATTGAGCTTGACATAGATTTCTCAACTCATTGTGGTGATGTCCTCATCTCAACAACCAAATGAAGGAACCTTTGTGGGGCACATCACATGCTCCTCATAAAATTAGCATTTGGTACATCTGAAACCATGTGACACCACCTTGCTTTAGTTCCAACTCAACACTCTATTGGCACATTCTATTACTAGCATAGCTTATCTATTTCTCATTACAATACAGAAATTAAAAATACAAAGTCTATCTCACCATTATACTATAAAAAGGAATAAAGCTTCTAAAAATCCAGTACTCATATCACACACATACAAGAGTTATAATAAGATAGATTCTCATAGTCTCACAATGCACTAGGCCATGGTTGATCTAACATCAACCAAGGGAACATGGAATCTTAAATTGGAAGAGATTATACTAGATCATGACAATAAAATATTGTTTTATGCAACAGGTGTTGAGTAGTTGTAGGTGCTCACAACAATAATTCAGGTATGGACCATGGCCACCATGCTTGTGAACTGTTGTTCCACATGATGTTAGATTGTATCCACCCTTCTACAAGCAATACTTGACCCATGAGATTGATAGCTGGATTATTGCTGCATTCCTGGAGACATGCTAGTCTTCTACACCATCATATCAATATTTGGTGAAGATGTCATAGCAGCCTCAAGCTCCTGTCAGGAAAAAATTACTCAATTTTCCTATCACAGCAATTGCTGGAGAACAATCAATCAACCACAAAGCTTGCATCACCTTCACCACCACAAGATGCATCCTAGAAACCTTGTGTTCCTTGTATCGAATGTAGTGAACTGTCCAAAGTTGGTGCCAAACTCCTAGTCAAGCAATATTAAGCATGAGAGGAAGATCCAAAAAACTTGTTGACTAGTAGAAAGAATCTTGACAAGGGGAAATAGACAAAAGTGTTGTTTAGAGAGCATCTTCATCATGAAAGCACATATCAGGAAATGAGAAAATGAAATAACCTGCCTTCTATCTATCATGTGAACTAAATGTGGAGACCTAATTAGCAAAGTTCAGTGTGACAAACAGCAACAAGAAGGGTCAAGTAGTACTACTCATTACAGAGCTTTCATTTGTCAACTTAAAGTCCCAATTCAATGATAATTTTGACAAGAATAGGATTTTTTTTTTTTGGTCTGTTAATCAACAATGTAAGATACAATTGTGATAGAAACTAATCTTGAAGAGGTATTCATTGGAATGGAAGAATAGCCATGATGTTACCTTAGAAGATTCTATATCTCTTTCTTATTTGTTCCATTTTGAATTTTGTTAGCTTTCTTAGGGCCTCACCAGGTGAAGCTCTTAATCCATCATTGCTGATTTACTTGCAATTTAGGGGCTTGCTTGCCTGATCAACCTGCAATCCAGCAGTTGCATTGGCATGACTACCAAGTATTTTGGACATTTCAAGTACTGAATAGTTAGTCTTCTAGTCCATTTATGGACATTACAAGTATTTGGTTAAGTTGATCGATGGTATCCCATCCAAGTTTCAATTTCTTATCAATCACTTGTTCTACCATTGATGAGCACAACTGCAGAAAACCTTGGTTCAATTTCATATCCTTTCTGGATTTGACATATATCCAGCTCCCATTTTGATCTCCACAAGAATAAAGCAATATGATGATTTATTGCCAACATTTTATCCTGCATAAAATCTGTAATATTTAGAGTAATTTATGCTTTAAATGTTTACCCTGAATATTCCGGATTACAATCAAACTCAAGTTAATACCGTTCTCATCCCATCATTTGCTAGGAAGGAAATCCAACGTTAATCCCTACAATCTCATAGAAAAATATGTGCATAAAAATTTCATCTTATACAACACAAGTTAGTTAAGCATTATAGGATTTAAGAACCCCTAAGAATTACAGGGTTACACATGAGGAAAAAATTGACAGTTTAAAAGGGAAGAAAGAAAGTTGGAAGTGATAAAGGAAATTGAAATTATGCTACATGGTTATTTTAGAAATAGATGACTATCAAAGCATGTAAAGGGTAGTTAATTATTGTCAATTCATAATAACCTCAATGATTATGTTCCCCGTGTTCTTAAGGATTAATCTGCTGCATAAAAATTCTAAGACATGTCATTATTCAAGAATTGGATTAACATGGTAACATCACGGTTGTGCCTGAGTAGGCATCAGAAAATGTCCTATGCCCTCACCTTTTTCACATTATTTAGCCCAACCTGTGATGGTCATGTTTCTATTCTAGTATCAAGTTATCAGTTAATCTTTAGTTAATTTTGTCATGACAAAGTGTTCCACGATTCAGGGGAAGAAATTTTAGAAGTAGAACATATTATTGCAAGTGCAGTGGTGATATATGCTAACAACATAAATAACAGAAAAATCTAATGCCAAGGCAAATGTGAAAAGAAATATACTTGTAAACCCTGTTTAACTCATCTGCAGCACTGGAATCTCAGCTTGAACCAAGAAATGGAGAATCCGCATCCATATCACTTTCTTCTTTCTTCCCTCTTTAACTCATTATCAGTGTTGAATAAGAGGACATAGAACGATCTATACCACAAATGCAAATCAAGTATATAACTTTTACCATAGATGGCAATCTTCATCTTCTTCAGCTAAGCTCAAAATTCAACATAGAACATTTTCTCATTGCAGTTATTTGCATGCATCAATGCTTTTGTATTTGTGCCCACCATCAATTTGTTTTACTGCCATTCTACTTTAAAAAATAATAAACTGAGGAATAATTCGACAGAGAATACTAAATTTGATTGGTTTCAACAATGTCAAGAGCTAATCAAAGACTCTTCAATCAAATGAGGCTGAAGATGCACTTGATTTTTTCAATTTAAATAACAAATATGATGGAAATTAATATTTTTCTAATTAGATTTTTTATTTTACTAATGGATTAGATTATTATGCTATCAAAACACAGATTATGGGAGTCTCAGACTCCAGTCAGGGAGTAATGGGCACACGGGATGCCTAATGAGGGTTTTAAACCTCGACCTTATTGGAATTAGACCTTGATATACACTACCAGGATAACTGGTTGTTTGTAGGTGGCACACAATATTAAGAACACCATGCAAAATTGCCCATTTGTTTTATCCTCATTTATCTAAAAGCTAATCATACTCTTCCTATGGAGGATCTCTCATGATAATGAGGCATTGCCTAATATAACAGAGAATGATCGTCACAGTTATGTTTACGATTTAAGAGTTTGCCCAATGCAAATTCCCAACGTCCATATGATCAAAAGGTTATGGGGAACCACTCGCACGACCAGACCTACAATTCAAAGCCATCATATACATTGCACTGGTCTTGCTGTGCTTACAAAATCCAGTTGAAATTCCTGAGACATCAGCAGCCTGGAACATGTGCCCGGAGAACACAAATCAAAGTTGTTAATAATTTAACATAATGAAAAAAATCCTTCCCATCAAGTTGTTTTTTACTTATGACAGAGCCTCACAGGATGAGAAAGTTTTAGGAGAGACTTTTCGAGACACTAAATATCCGTCCAAAAATCCAAATCCAAGGATAGGACTTACGTCGAACAGTAGCCGTGCACTGTCAAAACTCCTACAGGATCAGTACTCAGTTAAACAGGCCAACCTTTGGACAAGATTTTTAGCTATGAATCACAGAAACCTAGACAATTTCCAATGTTCCAAACGAAATTTTGCAAATGAATAAGACGAACATAGAAATATCTTTACCTGATTTAGTAGCAGAAAACCATTCCCCACGTCCACCAGATTATGATGGGGCATGAGAACCTTACAGCTGTGGTGTTTGGCGTCCCCTATGCTCAAGATCCAAAGTCAAATCAATTAATTCCGTGCATAAGGAATGATGAAGGATGGATCTTTTCCAAGACAGATGCGTTGTCTTCCATAGCAAGTACATTTTATCTATATCCTTTGTGTCAGACCACCATTGGAGGACTAGTGCTACTGTTCCACATCGAACCAATGCATCACATGTTCCTTGAACAAGGAGTTCTTACTCATCTATCCTCTCATGTGTCCCTTCAGATATATGTCATCCCTACAAGAAACTTAGGTAAATGAATTAAATATATATATATATTAAAATCTTTTAATGCATCAAATCCTCTTGATCATTTTCATTGGTTACTCGATTCACCGATTACTAAACATAAAATTAAGAATGATAATTACAAAAGTTATTCTTTTTAAATGAATATATATATATATATAATTTGAAGGACTATTATTGTCGATGACACTTGCAATGGAGCAATAGGATAACTACGTTGACTCCACCTCGAGCGCCGCCACCGCCGGGTTCCACTTCCCCGTAGACCAGAACAAGTTGACCAATGGAATCCGGAGCTTGTAACCATTACTTTGCGCGTTGGGGCGAAGTAGTGGAAGGCCACCTTCCCATGAAGCAGACATATTAATCTCCTCTCCTTTGTCTCCATTGCTTCGGCATAAAGAGTACTGCTTGATCTCCCTAACAATGGTGATATATGTAGACTCACGTTGCTGCTACATTGCCTTGTAAGCCACCATGGGAAGCGCTGAAGAGAAGAAGGCTTGGCGTCTGCCGGTTTTCTTCCGATCGAAGCTGAAGGTCCTGCTCCTCGTCGTCTCCACCAACCTGCTCTCTGTCTACTTCTTCTCCGGCGCCAACTACGCGATCGTGGGTGGTTCTGATGTACTTACGCGGGAGCTCAACTCCACGCGGTCGAAGCTCTCGGAGAGCCGCGAGGAGCACGCGCAGCTTCGGCGCCGGCTGGAGACCGCCAGCGGCCTCCTGGAGGCCCTCCTCAGTGAGCTCGGCCGCCGCCACGGCGACCAGGCGGCCTCTGACGATCTGGACGGGTGGCCAGATGAGCTCCTCGGGGAGCTGAAGCTGGCGGCGGGGCCGCACAAACTCCCCCTGGGCTACAACCAGAACCTCGGCACCGATGAGCTGTTCCCCACGCTGGGGTTCGCCTGCCGGCGGTTCCAGGAGGAGCTGACGAGGTACATGTCGTACGAGGTGGGGAAGGAGTGCCCGAGCGACGGCGTGTTCGCGCAGCGGCTGATGCTGAAGGGCTGCGAGCCGCTGCCCCGCCGCCGGTGCCTCCCGGTGTCGCCCAAGGGCTACGTCGAGCCGGCGGCGCTGCCGGAGAGCCTCTGGGCCACGCCGCCGGACACCAGCGTCGTGTGGGACGCGTACGCCTGCAAGAACTACAGCTGCCTCGTCAACCGCGGTCGCGGCAGGGGATCCCACGACTGCAACGACTGCTTCAACCTGAAGGGGCGGGAGAAGTCGCGGTGGCTCGCTGACGGCGGCGAGCTCGACTTCGGCATGGACGGCGTGCTGGCGACGAAGCCGAAGGGGACGGTGCGGATCGGGCTGGACATCGGCGGCGGGAGCGGTACGTTCGCAGCGCGGATGAGGGAGCGTGGTGTGACGGTGGTGTCGACCACCATGGACTTCGACGGGCCGTTCAACAGCTTCATCGCCTCGCGGGGGCTGCTGCCGATGCACATCAGCGTCGCCCACCGCCTGCCCTTCTTCGACAACACCCTCGACATCGTGCACTCGATGCACGTCCTCAGCAACTGGATCCCGGAGCTGATGCTGGAGTTCGCGCTGTACGACGTGTACAGGGTGCTGCGGCCGGGCGGGCTGTTCTGGCTGGACCACTTCTTCTGCACAGGGGAGCAGCTCAACGCCACCTACGTGCCCATGATCGAGCGCGTCGGCTTCAACAAGCTGCGTTGGGTCACCGGCCGCAAGCTCGACCGGGGGATCGAGAAGAATGAGTGGTACCTATCGGCGCTGCTCGAGAGGCCCATGACCTCGACGAACACTTGATTGACCTCTTCCACGAGGAAATCAGAACAGTGCAAAGATTAGATCGATGCCATTAGAGAGAGTAAACTGTTAGCTTCATCAGCAATTGGGATTAGAGAGAGGCATTAAGGGAGTAAACTGTTAGCTTCATCAGCAATTGGGACATACGAGCTCAGTAGAACTCCAACTTCTCACTGTGCTTCCAGTTTGCCTTCGTCCATGTACTTCTCTAATGAGTTCACTATTGTTTCTTCGTATCTTCTTCCCCGCAGAAGTATACAATGATTTAGGCGTACTTGTGATATCTAAATTTATGTCTAGAATTTACATGTTATTACTAATGAACTTAATAACAAACAATGCGAAGAACATGATAACTTTCATCAATTATATATGAATTAGGAAAATAAAACCAATTTTACATGAGAACCAACTATATCATTGATGCTCAATGAACAGGAAGAGCAGATAATGTAAAGACAGTCCTATAAAGAAAGGGATTAGGCCAAATCAAACATAATGGATAAGTGTGTAGATTTGAATCCTTGTACAAACAATTGAACAATTATGCTTGCTGAAACAATTTTTAAAAACAGAAAACAACGGAAAAGCAGGTACTAGAATTCGGATTGGAATTTGATTCTCTAAGACAACTGCACTGTCTTATGGCCTATATATGCAACCTACAAACCCTTGATAATAGAGAGAAATATCAAGCATACAGATATATTTGATCAGACATTGTCAACTGGCATATGACCCCTTGATAATAGAGAGAAAGGGCACACTGACGCTAAACATCTAATATTCTAAGATCAAAACACAAATATACATATCTAGGCTACATGGCATTACCAAATAGTATATCCTGGATAAACACTAACAGCAAATCAGCAGCAGCCTCAGAAGATGAAATCTTGGACAAGAGTAAAACATGCTAATGGAGTCTACAGATAAGTTAAGGTAATGGAGAAACAGTTGGCCGTAGAATCCGATTTCCTGATCTCAAAGTACCAGTCAGAGGTGACAAACCTCGTCTAATCATGCACTTATCCATAATGCTACAATACACATATTTTAATGGATAAGCTAGAATTCCAGTTTGGCAAACATGGTTGATGGTGACTCTGTAAAAGTGGGTAAATACTGGAGCCAATCTTTCGCACAAAAAAGAGCCTCCACTGTCTCTGGACGTAAGGAACTCCGATACTCGTCAAGTACTCTGCTTCCAGTCCCTGAGCCAAAAATGGAACATCCTGTACCCACAATGGACACTGGAATGCCTAATATGTCTTTAGCCATCTTGGATAGAATTGGATACTTGAGATTGTTGAGCTTCCACCAGTTCAGGATATCAAACCCTTGGATACGTGGGACAAGGGACTCTTCTAAGTACTGGTCTAACTCGGACTTTGTTGCCTGATTCACCGCCGTCTCAGAAAGATAGATATCAAAGTCTAGAAGCCCATCTCCCATGGGATTTGGAGTTGTATGCGGATTGTTGTCATTGCCATTTACATGGTTGGCCTCCCCTTGATCTATATATGCAGGAGTCAGAGGAAGTGGCTGCGCAACATACTCGATATATAACTCATGAATACTATCATTAACCACCTTGACGTATCTGGCAGAATCTTCACCATAAATCTTTGAGAAACTGAACTCAACAAGCTTCATCTTGAAACGAGGGTCCATCACCACAGCGAGTGCCAAAACAAGGCTGCAATCTTTCCAATATTTGTCAAACTTTTCATGCATCTCCTTAGCTATGCTGCTCACCATCAGGTCTTCACTCAATGTTGCATTAGTCAGTTCTAGCTGGATTTTCCAAGCTTCCTGGAAAAATATATTTGCAGTTTGATCTATTGTCGCCATGACTGTGTTTGCAGATTCATACAAAAGTTTCAGATATGTGCAAACAACCTCCACCTTCTTCCAGTCATCAGCTGATGGTGCTTCATTATAGTTATCGTCACATGTTTCTAAGAAAGTGAATGCCTCTTTGTATTCCAAGGCAGCATCCAACATGATATAAGTCGTGTTCCATAATGTTGTAACATCAAGAGAAAGAGCCTTTGTACCAGGAATTCCAATTTGTAAGGCAATCTCAGAAAATTTTTCTTCACGAGCTGGAGAAGCTTTTACAAATTTCACACTCTCCCGGATGTTGTACACAATACCATGAATTGAAGCAATCACATCCTGGGCAACTACATTCAGGATATTGGCATAACAGCGTACAACAAACAACTGACCTTTCAGCACAAGTGTGTTCTTGTTCGAGAGATGATCTCTAAGATTAGCACTATAGATGTCATGTGATGAACAATTGTTGTCCAGAGTGATAGTGAACAACTTAGTCTTCATATTCCAATCTGAAAGACTAACACTAATAACTTCACTAAGAGCATTTTCTGAATGAGGAGACGCTACCATCATGAAATTAAGCATCCTTCTATGCAACTTCCAGTCAAGGTCTATGTACTGCCCACTAAGGCAAATATAACCAAGAGTCTGACTAGTTGTCCACAAACCTATAGTTAGGCTGATCCTTCCAGGTAAAGTTCCTAAGACCTGCATGAGGTTAAGCTTTTCCTTGTGATATACAGATAAGACTTCACCTTCCATGGCGTTGACATCAATCATCTTAAATCGTGGTTGAATACTTTGAACAAATGACAGAAATGCAGGGTGTTCAACCATATGAAGTGGGTATTCATGAACAATTATCATCTTTGCAAGATATGCGCAGCTCTGTTCCTGGTCAAAAGCATACCCAAAGCTAGATGTTCTGTAGCGTCTTTTGGTTGGCTCAATTGTATCTCCATCAGCTTTTGTATCCGAAGTAAGAGCAAGCTGTTGCTTTTCCAGATTTTTAATTTTGGGACAGGAACCCAGAGCAATGTGTCTTTTGAGGTGGCTAGTACCTGCTACTTTTGAGCCATTACTGTATGCGAAGGTTTGTTTGCATAGTTTGCAGCAAGCCCGTGTACAACTACCGGATATAGTTTCAATAGTAAAGTGTTCCCACACCATTGACTTCTTTCTCCTGCGCCTTGAAGTTGGTGGTGTTATTTCTGTGTTCATGGGCTCAGCATCACTAGCTTCCATTGTTCTGCATAAATTAAATATACAATAGTTTGCTTTCATAAAGGAAAATGATATCATTAAGTCCAATTCATTTAGCAGAAATCTAAATAGCACAGAAATAAGGGTTTCATGACTATACCAATACAACACTGCGACATAATTTCCAAACCTTTAACATCCAACATAATAGATAACAGAAAAAGATCTTCGAATCATTTACGATACAATTATCTAATATGAAACTACAACAGAAGGTCCTCAATTCACATAAGTGAAAAACACGATGTTCGTGTGGACTAAGAATAAAGTGATCATATACGATAAACATAACAAGTAGAGACTCTAGAAGATCAGTATATGACTACAATATTTGACAGACAGACCTTTTTACCAGAAAAAGAAAACCTTTATTCAATGTATGATCTTCATGGATGGGAGAAAAAAAAAATAGCTGTGATGCATGCAGCATTTCTTACATAGATGGAATGATGAACAGAAAGAAGTCAAGATGCAAGATGCTCCCTTTGCCAAGAATTATGAACCTGAGATGGCATCAGGCATTGCAATGAAAGAAGGTGCAACTTATATGGACAACAGAGCAATGATTAGAGCTAAACAAAACTAGAATAAACTAGAAAAAAGTCAACAGAGAAAATTACGTGGGAGAAACAAATCATTCAAATTACTAGGAACATCAAAGATAATGGAAGTCGAATTCTACTACGGCAAACCTATATGAAACAGGAAGTGAAACAAATAAAACTAGAAGCACAATGCTAAAATAAATAAATTATATTATTGTGAAAAGATTATTCAACACCCAAAAAACTCAAAGGTTCCAAAGATGAACATATTATAACTATAGCAGATTTCAAGAGGTTCTCTGCAGTCCCAAAACCAGATGATCTTTCTCATTGAGGCATTCTCCAAAGATATCAATATGTGGATTTTCTGAACTTGAGTTGCAAAATACCAAACATAGTTCATGATTAAATGCATATAGGATTTTTCCAAATTAACAAGAAATAAATGTTAACAAGCTTCAAACAGTTGACTACACCACCCATTTCTCAAATTAAACAAATAACAAAAAGGAACTGCATGTGTCATAGAAATGTGCTTTTAGTGAGAAAGTTAATGAAGTAAATTGAGAAGCTATAATATTTACGGGAAAGATTTCGATATAAGTTAACAGTCCAATTAGATGAGTGTAACATGAATGATACAATAAAAAAGAAAAAACGATGAATGATATGGTATCCACTTATAATTCATAAGGTAAAAGATTATGATGCCTTTACATGCAACAGTAATATAGCACAACAGAAATGCAAAAGGTGCTGCCATAATATGGGTCAAAAAGTTGTTAAAGACCTACCACTCTTTTTGGATAACTTTCCAGTTCGATGAATCTTAAGGAGAAAGGACGAAGATTAAAAAGTTCAGCATCCTTTGCTTGTTAATAGATGATGATCAAAAATAGCATGCAACACAAAATTCTTTGTTTCCTTTTCTATCAGTAAAAAGATAAATCCTCACAACATCAATCAAGCCCACAAGGGCCATTTGCAACTGGAATGAGCTCCTTTTTGTAACTTTTGCATTGATACACAAAATATTACGTGATGACAAAAATTTAAAGCTCATTCACCGAATAAATTTGTTTGGTTAATGTTCTGAAGATACAGACCTATGTAAAATTGACATACCAAGCCCTGCACGCCAAGACAGTGACACAAAGATTTGATTTCCAACTACTTGGGATTTAAATCCCTATCATTATGAAGCATTGTAAGGCAGGCATACACAAATGTCACTGCTTCTTTGTCTTACTTGGAACCAAGTATTACGTCAGTGCTTCATTTCTCTTCTCTGGAACCTTGCTCAACTTGGATAAGCGTAAAGAATTTAAGATGACTTCATCAAATTAATAAGAGTTTGTGCAGTGTAAACAGTACCACTACAAGCAAATACTTCACTAACATATTAACTCGTCCAAAAAAATTATCCATCTGACATGCTTTTTAAGTGTTTAAACAGATCCCTAGATGGAACGCTGAGCAATTTCTGATTTAACAGTTAATTTAATTGGACACTTTGAAGAACTAAGGTAGCAGAACATCACGAGACACACAAAATGTATGGCTCATAACTGATACAAGACAAAAAGCTGCTTACACCTGTGTTTTGTACAAATGAGGACAGTTGAGAACTTGGAAACTGACACAAGAATTACATCTAGAATAAACATTAAACAGTTGATAATAATAAAGTATCAACTTGGGCGATCTTTCTTCCCCTAATCATCAAATTTATGAAAATTTGATTCTACAGATTACTACCATGCAGGTGAGATATGAAATAAATCCATTTCTTAATGAATAAATGCTACATTACCCTGGAATACCATCATTATCATGACTAAACAGTTGTACACGATTGCAGCCAAACTCAATCAAGTGAAATCCATTTCTCATCACAACTTTATACACTGTCCGCTTATGCAAAAATATTTTTGAACTATGCAGCTTCTCTTTTCTAAAGAGAGCATGATCACATATAATCTCAACAATAAGAATGCCGCCAAAGATCTACATTACTTAAACTCCACCCAAAACCGTAGCAACAGACAGCAACAGATCATCAAAAAAGTTTTCCCACACAAAATCCCTTCTTGAATAGATTTATATTTCCGAAACCTCAAGCGTAATTACCTTATGACCAGTTTCAAAAAATACGTTATTGAATAGATTTATATTTCGGAAAGTCTACAGAGTAAAACTTCAAACAAACACCAAACCAAAGAATAAGAATATACCTTGCAGCTAAACACGAAGCAGTAGGATCGCAACAGAGATTGGAAAAACCTGAAACAAGAAATCCGCTGAACAAAAGAATATTTTACAACGTGACAATCTTTTAATGCTTACCCGTAGCTAAAAACACAAGCAACCACATCAAAAAAGAATCTTTCGAGGCGTCTCATAGTAGATCACAAAAGAAGCAGCAGGAAACACACAACCAAGAAACCCTCTAAAACAACAAGAAGATTTCCTAAACGAAGTGAGTAACACAAACAAAAAATAGCACGAAACACCAGTACAACTCCAAATGAAGTGAGATTTAACCCAGAAGGATTCATGGAAGAAGGAGAAGAGGCATACAGTCAGGAACCCGCCTTAGATCCCTCGAGAGGCTTCGAGAAAAGCAATATGTGGAGATCGCCAGGCGATCTATCGGCGGCGCCGCCCCGGGGCGACGACGGCGGCGAGCGGCGGCCGGGATTCGGGTGATAGGGCTAGGGTTTGGGCCAGCGCTGGAGGAGGAGACGGGCGCCGCCCTCGGTTCGCGAAGCCTTAGGGTTTACCCATGGGCCAAACCCGTGGGCCTCCTTTTATACCTCTCCCGGTTCGGTTCTTGTGGACCGGCCTATGGGTTCGATTTGTTGGTGGTGGAAAGAGGGGAGATCGGGTTTGATTAGGTTTACTGCTCTACGTTGAGATTAGTGCAACATGAACAAAATTTTGGGATAGGTTGATGGCATGATGATAAAGGGTGATTTGGGGCCCAATGCATGGCTGAGCCTTTTATCTTACCCTATTTAATTGATTTTTTCATTCCATATAATGAAAGTAAACATATAAGACATTAGTTCGTCGATCTTTAAGTGATGATCTGTGCTCTCTGAAGGGCGATTCTGTAAGGATCAGAGGCCATCAGCACTTGGCAATGGTTGGAATTCATGTAAGCTATGTCACTCTATCCACTAGAAGGATGAGAGGCCAGGATTGGTCCATGTCAACATCATCATCTGCCACGTCACCCAACCAGATCAACCCTGATCTTAGCAATAGATTACCGTGTGGGCTCACAGCCAATCACAGCCCGCGGACATGGATCCAACGTGGCCCCACCACAGCCACCATTCCCACCATTTAGACCCCCCTCACTCCCCCCTCTCTTCTTCCTCCACAGACCATGGCATCCATCGCAGCAGCCACCGCGGCGGCCTCCCTCGGAGCGTCCGAGATCCTCGGCACACGCCTCAGCGTCGCCGCCCCGGCTCGCGCCGCCGCTGCGCCCTCGTCTGGTTCGTCCAAGATCGTCGCGCTCTTCTCCAAGAAGGCGGCGGCTCCTGCCAAGCGAAAGGCAGCTGCTGCTGCTCCGGCCAATGAGGAGCTCGCCAAGTGGTATGGTGAGACAACAACCTTCTCTCTTCCAACGTTGCTGAGCTTACGATTAGCTTTGAGTTCATGATGTTTATGACTGTTTGATCGAATCATGCACTCCAACATCCAATTGCAGGTCCTGACAGAAGAATTTTCTTGCCGGAAGGCCTTTTGGACCGATCTGAGATTCCAGAGTATCTCAATGGAGAAGTTCCTGGAGAGTAAGTTTAAGTGGATTTTCCTGTTGCATGTTAAATCCTCCTCATTCATCAATGAACAAGAACAGGACATCGATCTTGAAGATGATGAAATTTATCTCACTTATCTAGGCCTACACTTGTCTAAATCATCAGATTTGATATGGACTATAGAGGATATTGTTGATTTTTTTTCCGAAAATTTGAGTATCCTAACAAGATTCATTATGATTTGAATTTTTTTTCCGGAAATTTCCTGTTGCATGTTAAATCCTCCTCATTCATCAATGAACAAGAACAGGACATCGATCTTGAAGATGATGAAATTTATCTCACTTATCTAGGTCTACACTTGTCTAAATCATCAGATTAGATATTGACTATAGAGGATATTGTTGATTTTTTTTCCGGAAATTTGAGTATCCTAACAAGATTCATTATGATTTGAATTCTTTAAAAAGAAAAAAAAATCAGACATGATATTAGAGCAATGTGGATAAAAATTTGATTAAAAAAATAAAAAAATATTGAATCATATGGGCTAAGCCAAGTAGAATTACCTATAAGAGCTACATAAATCAGTTAAAATTAATTTATGATCAAACTAAATAAAAATGAGTTGTATCGTAATACAATGGATAGACACGAATGAGTGAGCCGTATGTAATATCTCAAATATGTATAAGCTCTTAAGAGATGATGATATTGGAAAATCATTTAGAAGAATGGTAAGCTTCAATAATTCATACTGAAGTGAAGAAAAGAGGTATTGATAACTAGAAACATCGATTTATTACAATAGTTCCATTAATCTCTGTCTTCCCCCCTCTCAATTTCTATTGTTACTCTTGTAATAAGAAAATGATAGGTTATATATAGACCATGTCCTGATAGAACTCCTAATTTTACTAAAACTCTTAAACCAACTTCTTCTCTAAATACAAAGTTTAATTTAATTTCTAAGAGATAAGTTGTTTAATATGCATTCCTTGTTGCTGTTATACTTTTTCTTAAAGTAGAATTAAGGACTTCATGCTGCCAATTTCTGGGCATTGATGTCTCACCAGAAACAATCTCAGTATGATCTGCATTTAGACATCTGTAGAAAAATTGAGATAAACTATGGCCAAGATGATTTACCTACAAAATATATGCTCTTTTGAGAGCTCAATTCTATTAATCAGAGCATGTTATACTCAAAATTTCTAAGATATAAAGGAACTATATTCTGACCTTGTTGCAGTTATGGCTATGATCCTTTTGGGCTGAGCAAAGGAACTATATTCTGACCTTGTTGCAGTTATGGCTATGATCCTTTTGGACTGAGCAAGAAACCTGAAGATTTTGCCAAGTAGGTGCACCATATCAACTGAGTCATCTACCTTCACTCACATTTCTCAACGCAAAAGTCATCATCAAGTAGAAAGACATTGGTGCTAAATCCTTTATTTCCATTGTGCAGATACCAAGCTTTTGAGCTCATCCATGCAAGGTGGGCAATGCTTGGTGCAGCTGGCTTCATCATCCCAGAGGCCTTCAACAAATTTGGTGCAAACTGTGGCCCCGAGGCTGTCTGGTTCAAAGTACTTGAATCATGCTTATTTTGTACTCCAACAATCTTAACACTATCATACGCAATCAGATTAATCCATCTAAATTTCGAACCAAAATCGGTGGCCTTTCGATGCGTTTGCAGACTGGTGCTCTTCTCCTGGATGGGAACACACTGAACTACTTTGGGAAGAGCATTCCAATCAATCTTGTGGTTGCTGTCATTGCCGAGATCGTGCTCGTTGGAGGTGCTGAATACTACAGAATCACCAATGGACTGGTGAGAAATTTCTTCTTTCTAGTGTTTTATATCAGTTCACTGCAACTGCAAGCAACCATCAACGCAGGCAGTGTTGCTGCTTCTACTGCCTTTAGACAAGGATTTGTTTGTAGGATTTGGAGGACAAGCTGCACCCTGGAGGTCCATTTGATCCACTGGGGCTGGCAGATGATCCAGACCAATTTGCATTGCTCAAAGTGAAGGAGATCAAGAACGGGCGACTCGCGATGTTTGCGATGCTGGGGTTCTTCCTGCAGGCCTATGTCACTGGGGAAGGACCAGTGGAGAACCTCACCAAACATCTGAGTGACCCATTTGGAAACAATTTGCTCACTGTCATCTCTGGAGCAGCTGAAAGAGCTCCAACCCTGTGATCTCCCAGCCGTGTTTCTTCTCTTCCATGATCTGCGTGCCATGTTGACCAATTAGATCATTCATCGCAATGTAAAATGTTATTTGATACTTCAAGTAATTCTTGTTTCAGCGAAAACATTCTGTGCAGTCATTGCAAATGTCACAGCCGAATGGGGCTACCTCGATGGAGAGGTTTTCACAGCTCATATCACCTCTATATTAATGTAACGCTGAGATGAGTTTGTTAAAGTTCTCAACAGGGCTATCTGGATGGAGACAAGTTATTTAATAAATGAATATGTCATAATTGTAGCATGAGATCCATTATCAACTGTCATCGTCAAGTGTTCAATAAATTAGTAATATCATGCTGCATTCACTACCCATGTCATCTCCATACGAAGGCCGACATCGAGATAGGTTAGTTGAAGTCCTCAACGGGACTACTTCGATAGAGAAAAGGTATTCGATCGATGAATGTGTCATAGTTATAGCATGAGATCCATTATCGACGATCATCATCAAGCGCTAAATAAATCGGTAACGTCATGCTAATGTGTCATAGTTGTAGCATGAGATCCATTATCGACGATCATCATCAAGCGCTAAATAAATCAGTAATGTCATACTACGTTCACAATTCATGTCATCTATATATGAACATTCTCAATGGGGCTATCTCGATAGAGACAAGGTGTTTGATTGATGAATATGCCATAGTTGTAGCATGAGATCAATAGTCGAAGGTCATCGTCAAGCACTAAATAAATTAGTAAAATCATGTTGCGTTCACAGCCCATGTCATCTCTATATAAATGCCGACACTGAGACGAGTTAGTTAAAGTCCTCAACAAGGCTACCTCGATAAAGATAATGTTTTCGATCAATGAAGGTATCGTAGATGTAGCATGTGATCCATTATAGACGATCATCGTCGAGCGCTAAATAAATCAATGACGTCATGCTATATTCATGGCCCATGTCATCTCCATATAAATATTGACATTTAATAAATGAATATGTCATAATTGTAGCATGAGATCCATTATCAACTGTCATCGTCAAGTGTTCAATAAATTAGTAATATCATGCTGCATTCACTACCCATGTCATCTCCATACGAAGGCCGACATCGAGATAGGTTAGTTGAAGTCCTCAACGGGACTACTTCGATAGAGAAAAGGTATTCGATCGATGAATGTGTCATAGTTATAGCATGAGATCCATTATCGACGATCATCATCAAGCGCTAAATAAATCGGTAACGTCATGCTACGTTTACAATCCATGTCATCTATATATGAACGTCGACACTGAGATGGGTTGGTTGAAGTTCTCAATGGGGCTACCTCGATAGAGATAAGGTGTTTGATTGATGAATGTGCCATAATTGTAGTATGAGATCAATAGTCGAAGGTCATCGTCAAGCACTAAATAAATCAGTGAAATCATGTTGAGTTCACAGCTCATGTCATCTCTATATGAATGCCGACACTGAGACGAGTTAGTTAAAGTCCTCAACAAGGCTACCTCGATAAAGATAATGTTTTCGATCAATGAAGGTATCGTAGATGTAGCATGTGATCCATTATAGACGATCATCGTCGAGCGCTAAATAAATCAATGACGTCATGCTATATTCATGGCCCATGTCATCTCCATATAAATATTGACAATGAGATGAGTTAGTTGAAGTCCTAAATAGGGCTACCTCAATAGAGGTAAGGTGTTCGATCGATGAAGGTGTTCTAGCTGTAGCATTATAACCATAGTCAATGATCACCATCAAGTACTAAATAAATCAGTGACATTATGCTGCATTCATAACCCACATCATCTTCATATGAACACAAAAATTGAGATGGGTTGGTTGAAGTCCTCAACACAGCTACCTCTATAGAGACAAAGTGTTCAATCGATGAAGATGTCATCGTAGCATGAGATTTGTAGTCAACGAGCATCATCATGTGCTAAATAAATCAGTGATATCATGTTACATTCATGGCCCTCGTCATCTTCATACAAATGCCAACACCGAAATGGATTGGTTGAAATCCTTAATGAGGCTATCTCGATGGAGATAAGGTGTTTGATCGATAAAGGTGCCATAGTTTTAGTATGAGATCCATAATCAACGATCATTGTCAAGCGCTAAATAAATCAATGATGTCATGTTGCATCGTGAAGCGCTAAATAAGATGTCATGTTGAAAATATAATGATGAATTAAAAAAAAATAGATTTTTCCTCGAAAAGTACCATATATTATTATATAATATTATATATATATATATAATTTTATATTAAAATTATAAATCACAAAAAAAAAATCCCGGGTAATATCTTCCCTCTCCTCCTCATCTATCATTTTTCGGTAGAGAAGATGACGCCACGCGGCCAACGCAAACCCACTCGAACCTGACCACAGAATCCAACTCCAAGGTTCTCCCAAATACACCGAGGCCACCGAGAGAGGAGGAGGGCAGCCGCCGTGAGTGACTTCTGCTTCACAGCGTCCGCACATAAGCCGCCATGGCCTGCACCACCCAGTCCATCATATCCGCCAACAGCTGCGTCTTCCCCTCTCCCAGGACCTTCAGGAAGCCACGGTGGGTGAGACCGCACACGAAGCTCTTCGCCGTGAACGCATCCTCTGGCTCCGACGACTCCGACTGCAACACCGAGGAGTGTGCTCCGGATAAGGAGGTATGGTGTCCGCTTGATTCCTGTTCTGCGCAAGCGATTATTTAGCTCCTCCCTTTTGATGCTGTGTTCACCTAGTTTTCGACTCCTCTGAGGCCTGCATCTTTGGATCTTATCGGACCTCATTTTATCATGCTCGATCTTGTCAGTGGATGTCATGACATGGTTCCCTCATAACTTCGTTTTCTGAGCTGCTTCTTGCAAGGATGGAATTAATTATGTGCAATTGATGTATTAATCATCAGAATTGACAGTTCAAATCACTGGACTATTAATCATCAGAATCTCTATGCTTATTACCTTTGAGATAGAGTATATGCAATCATATCCTGCAATTTGTAATGTATGTATGTATGTATATATATGTTTCTTTTTTGGATTTTGTAATCATATCTCTATGCTTGTTACGATTGGATTTTTTACCAGCGAGGGAAGAGAACATGTCGCTTCTGAAAGGATTTTGGATTAGATAGAGATGATTAATGTGCCTAGGACTATTCTTGAAAGCAAAAATATTGTCATTGTTGACAATATGGGTGATGAATTTGGAAACTATGCCTCGACCCTCTTTGAGTGCCAAAAGAAAAGTATAAGAACCAATGATGATGAAAAAATTAATAGAAATATACTCGTGAATCTCGATTTATAGAACATAGTAGCGAAGTCCATATTCGATTTTGACATCGAATTCAAAAATTTTATAAGATAATTGTAAGACTAACAGTGCTTTATTAATTTGAGTGTTGGATAGTTAAAAATTAATATATACAAAAAATTTGTGTTGTCGAGATGAAAATATTGAGATGGATATATGGAGTTACTATGAAAGATAGAAAAAAAATAATTTTATTCGTGAACAATTAAGTATTGTTTCGATAGAAGATAAAATGAGAGAAAATCGTTTAAGATGATATGCGCATGTGCTTAGGAGACATTCAGATGCGATAGTCAAAAGAGGTGAAATAATTAATGTTAGTAGTATAATGAGAGAAAAAGGAATACTTAAAAAGACTTTTATAGAAACCATAAATAAATATTTAAGTACTCTACGCTTAACTAAATATATGATTTTTTATATATCTCAATGGTGAAAAAAAAACCATGTATCCGAATCTAAATAGTTGACTTACGACTTTGTTGTTGTTGTTATTGTTGTATTTGAAAATTTCTTCTTTATTTCATTTAAGAAATAAAGTAATAGTTAATTTTATTTCTTCGAAAGGCAAAGAAGATAGACGAAAGCATAACCTTATTTCATTAAGTTTTGCAGGTCGGGAAGGTCAGCATGGAATGGTTAGCCGGTGAGAAAACAAAAGTGGTCGGGACATTCCCACCTCGCAGTCGAGGTTGGACTGGTTACATCGAGAAAGATACCGCTGGACAAACAAACATATACTCAGTTGAGGTTTGTGGTTTTCTCCCCTGGTTAAGTAAAACTCAACCATCATGTTTGTACATGTTCTTATTTGCTTGTCAAACTCATTCATCATGCACAGAAAATATGCAAATCTAAATAACTTATCCAAGCTAAACTTATAAGGCCTACAAATTATATATATAGAGGAATTAAATGTTTCGGAATGTATCCTAATGCATAATCAATAAAGTGAAGTGATCATAGAACAAGAAGTCTTTATTTCGTTCTCACCAAATCCATGTTCTCCAGCCTGCAGTTTACGTTGCAGATAGTGCAATCAGTTCCGGGACTGCAGGAACATCAACTGAAGGATCAGAGAACACTCTCGCTATAAATGCTGGTTTAGCCCTTATTTCGATTGCTGCAGCCTCATCGATACTCCTCCAAGTTAGCAAAAGTCAGCCACAAGTACAGACAACAGAGTATTCCGGACCACCCCTCAGTTACTACATCGACAAGTTCAAACCGGTGCAGATCATTGAAGCTTCAGCACCGGCCGCACCTCAAACTTCTGCACCCGTCGAAGCTTCTGTTCCTCCTGAATCTTCGAGCTCTTCGACCGGTGAAGCTTTGGTCCCAACTTCCGAGTCACCATTGTCGACAAATATGCAAGATGGTAGCAAGCCAGAGGCAGTTCCTGAAGTTCAAGTTGAGTTGAGTGGGCAGGTTGCTCAAAGTGCAAGTGCAAGCAGTGTTTCCTAAGCAATCTTCCACTTTGGTTCCTGAGTAATTTCTGTTCCACCAATTGTTTTTGCTGTATCATGCAGCTGCATCTGCTAATGAATATGAGAATGCTTGTTTTGGCATCCAAATCATATGTACCAGTTCTTAATGTGCGTGTCATATATAGAAGATGCTAACTTTGGTTGGCATTATGTTAAGATACATTTTTGAAAAATATTTACAAGTGCTGAACACAGATCGTAGATTACTAGAACAGAAGCTTTTTCTACTGCAGTCGAGCTAAGCAGTGATCATTGGTTGTCATGTGAACCGATCCTTGAGGAGTTTGCCATCTTCTTGTTTGAAGCTCATCTTCTCACCTTGGCTGTTTTATGTTCATGATCTTGTGTAGGTTATGTCATTGTTTGAAGGATTTTCTGATTAAAGAAGTTTTCTTGTTTCTCTACTTCTTTTCTTTTCTTTGTTGTCCTTCACCAAGATTTGTCTAAATAACACTAATAACACAGTGACAGAAGATCTCCAAGCACTGCCTGTTCATTCCATACGGGCAACAAGGTTCTAAATATTCATATACAGGAGAAAAGATGTTGCAAGGATTGCAATCTCCATATCCAACTCCTGCAGTTCTAATCCAGACTGGTACAAAATTGGGTTATACTAATTTACTATGTGAGTAAAGAGGAATGATAGGTTATATATAGACCATGTCCTGATAGAACTCCTAATTTTACTAAAACTCTTAAACCAACTTCTTCTCAAAATACAAAGTTTAATTTAATTTCTAAGAGATAAGTTGTTTAATATGCATTCCTTGTTGCTGTTATACTTTTTCTTAAAGTAGAATTAAGGACTTCATGCTGCCAATTAAAATATGAAGTTTAATTTAATGTCTAACAGATAATGCTTCAGTCATTTTGCATCAGTTGTTTAACATGCATTCCTTGTTGCTGTTATACTTTTTTTTAAAAGTAGAATTAAGGACTTCATGCTGCCAATTTCTGGGCATTGATGTCTCACCAGAAACAATCTCAGTATGATCTGCATTTAGACATCTGTAGACAAATTGAGATAAACTATGGCCAAGATGATTTACCTACAAAAAAATATGCTCTGTTGTGAGCTCAATTCAATTTAAACAGAGCATGTCATACTCAAAATTTCTAAGATCTGAAGGAATTATATTCTGACCTTGTTGCAGGTATGGCTATGATCCTTTTGGGCTGATCAAGAAACCTCAAGATTTTGCCAAGTTGTGCACCATATCAACTGAGTCATCTCCCTTCAATCACGTTTCTCAATGTCGATAAGCCATGATCAAGTAGAAAGACATTGGTGCTAAATCCTTTATTTCCATTGTGCAGATACCGAGCTTATGAGCTCATCCATGCAAGGTGGGCGATGCTTGGTGCAGCTGGCTTCATCATCCCACAGGCCTTCAACAAATTTGGTGCAAACTGTGGCCCCGAGGCTGTCTGGTACTTGAATTATGCTTATTCTGTACTCGAACAATCTTGATACTATCATACGCAATCAGATTAACCCATCTACATTTCGTACCGAAATCGGTGGCCTTTCGATGTGTTTGCAGACTGGTGCTCTTCTCCTGGATGGGAACACTCGAACTACTTTGGGAAGAACATTCCAATCGATCTTGTGCTTGTTGGAGGTGCTGAATGCTACAGAATCATCAATGGACTGGTGAGAAATTTCTTCTTTCTAGTGTTCTATATCAGTTCACTGCAACCGCAAGCGACCATCAACGCAGGCAGTGTCGCTGCTTCTGCTGCCTTTAGACAAGGATTTGTTTGTAGGATTTGGAGGACAAGCTGCACCCTGGAGGTCCATTTGATCCACTGGCGCTGGCGGATGATCCAGACCAAGCTGCATTGCTCAAGGTGAAGGAGATCGAGAACGGGCGACTCGCGATGTTTGCGATGCTATAATATAGACAGCCAAAGATTTGGTGAGCAGTGAATAGCTGATCCAATCTGTGACGTCATGCTGAGTTCAGGGCTCACGTCATCTTCGTATGAACAGTGCGACATTATAAATATGTTGGGTTGGTTGAAGTTCTTGGCAGCTTGATGGGGACATGGAGTTCGATCGATGGGGGTGCGTAGTTTAGGACGATCCAGCAATCCTACTCCAATGCAGCCGTCCATGTTGACTCAATGATGGATGGAATCGCTGCACCTGGATGGTTTCACGGGAATTAGGGCCGCTCACCGATTGATGAATGGTTCTACTTGGTTACCTCCTCCTCTCTGTGGCTCCCTACAAATACACGCCGACCGGGCCTTGACGACCAAGCAAGCACTCACGGCGAGTAGGAGATCCTTGTTTGCCTTCTTCGATCTTTTGGGCGGGCCGAGACATGGCGGCAGCGAATTCAGTTCCTCTCATTACCCCTTACAAGATGGGCAAGTTTGATCTCTCGCACAGGTCCGTATCCTTCATTCCCCTAAAGATCCCGTTAGGAGTAGACAAAAGGTCGATTATATGGCGTGCAGTCCTCCAACCGTTTGTTTGCGATATGATGTTGAGAAAAGATAAGATCTTTTTCGTTTTTCGCCCTTGATTTCTTGCTGTTGATGTTGTTAGAGTGGTGCTAGCACCATTGACGAGGCAGAGGTCCTACGGGAACGTCCCACAGCCGCATGCCATCTTGTACTACTCTCAGCGAGCCTCCAAAGGCGGTCTTCTGATAGCTGAGGCAACCGGGGTTTCAGACACCGCGCAAGGGTGAGATTCTGGAAGCCCCAAACTTGTTTCTTTAGTTCAACTGGTTCTTGGATGGTATTCTTGTGTTTGGTCATCGAAAGCATTGTTGTTGTTGTGTAAGGTACCCTTGCACGCCCGGCATTTGGACGAAAGAACAGGTGGAAGCGTGGAAGCCGATTGTGAATGCAGTTCATGAAAAGAGTGGCATCTTCTTTTGCCAGATTTGGCACGTAGGAAGGGTTTCAAATCATGGTTTGTTCCCTCAACACTTCTGCCTTTGTTTTTTGGGTTTAGGCTGAAGTGAAGTAGGGTGGTAGGCTTAAACGAAACTCCTCTGACCATATGGTGGTTCTCATGCTTCAGAGACCCACTAGGTATTCGACAGAATACCGAGCATAATATGATACCACTTGGAATTTTGGATGGAGTCCTTTCCCCTTGATAGACATGATGGCAAGAGATGGTTAAAGTATTCCAACATTCCTTCATTGTGCTTATAAAGGCACTACTGGTTGATGCTTGCCAAGGTCTTGTGCTGTAGTCATCCGTGTTATATGTATTCAAGCTCATCTGATTACTTCTGTGCACCATTGCAGATTTCCAACCCAATGGGCAATCTCCAATCTCATCTACTGACAAGCCAATTACTCCTCAAGTACGAGCAAATGGCATCGATGTTGCTGTTTTTTCAACTCCAAGGCGGTTGCGGACGGAAGAGATTCCTTTGGTTGTCAATGATTTTAGAGTTGCTGCAAGAAATGCCATAGAAGCTGGTAAGAATCTTGTATCTTTATTTCATATTCACGAGTTTGTATTTGATAGGAAGTCAAGTTTATGACAGCTTTTGCTATTGTGCTATACCATCCACACTAGCACAAAAAGAAAACAAGAACATATATGGAGCCACAAGTCGTGCCAAGAGCTTCATACTAATAGACCTTTTGAAATAATACCTTATGTTCCAGTTGAATATGCACTAATGATACTTTTTAGCATAAGTAATTCATGGATCATAAATGAACCTTAATGTTTGTGATGACCGACTGGTTATATAACTTATATAAAACACTAGGTATATGATTAAAATCCCTCGTACCTGTAGAGAACCCTACAGCCTAAACAACCAACATCTATGACTTGTTCTTTTTTCTGCCCTGATTTCTTTTGTTTTTGATGGACGAATCCAAAAATGGAAATAAGATACACATGTCTGTAAGGCCTGTTGCCTCTGAAGCATGATCTGAGTACATAGGACTTTCAGACTGAAGTGCAAGTCCTTGGCCACACAACCAACGATGTTTTCCTTATCTATATAGACTATTAGATTCACTGAACTGGGAGGATCGCTGCCAAACAAGGTAGAAAGACAAAAGGTTTATTATTAAATTTTGGTCTCTTCCAGGCTCCAGCATAGTAGCTTAAGGCTTGATTACATTGGAAGTGTATGGACCAGATAATTAAAGGCCATGTGTTCAAAATTCCTAAAGCACCATAGTTCATGGTTCATTGGATTCTCACTGCTCCTTAGGCACCTTACTTTTCTTATTTGTGCTCCTACTTTTTAAAGCTCCATCTGCATGATTTTTTGGAAACCTTTATTGCAGTGAGATAGACATAATTTCTCTTTAAAGTGCAACAAAGTATTGTGTTTTTTATAAATAGGAAACGGCTTTCACCTTTTAATTTGAAAGAACAAAATATTGAAAAACTTTAAGCAGGAGCACATGATGATTTACCATGATTCTATTATCATTTTATTAGAAAACTTTTGATTAACCGGAGGTAGCACATTTTCTTGGTGTATAGGTTTTGATGGAGTCGAGATTCATGGAGCCCATGGATATTTAATTGATCAATTCTTAAAAGACCAAGTGAATGATCGTACAGACAAGTATGGCGGAAGCTTAGAGAACCGTTGCCGCTTTGCTTTAGAAATAGTTGAAGCTGTGGTTGATGAAATTGGAGCTGACAGAGTTGGAATAAGACTTTCTCCCTACGCAAACTATATGGAATCAGGAGATTCAAACCCTGAGGCTCTTGGATTATACATGGCCAATGCTCTGAACAA
The DNA here is from genome assembly GCA_001649415.1 of Musa itinerans. Classification (NCBI taxonomy): domain Eukaryota; kingdom Viridiplantae; phylum Streptophyta; class Magnoliopsida; order Zingiberales; family Musaceae; genus Musa; species Musa itinerans. Next base: position 855,624 of record LVTN01000006.1, read on the forward strand.
ATATGGGATTTCATACCTTCACATGGTGGAGCCTAGGATGATAAATGTAGGAGAAAAATTTGAAGTTCCTCACAGTCTTCTTCCTATGAGGAAAGCATTTAAGGGAACATTCATTGTCGTTGGGGGCTACGATAGAGAAGAAGGTAACACTGCCATCGCTAGTGGTTATGCAGATCTGGTTGCTTATGGGCGCCTATTTTTAGCTAACCCTGACCTGCCTCGAAGATTTGAGTTGAACGCTCCACTTAACAAGTATAACAGGGAGACTTTCTACGTTCAGGATCCAGTTGTTGGGTATACAGATTACCCATTTCTTGATTCTGATTCGTAGATTACCAAAGTATATGTACTGAGTTTATACTCCTTTGGTACCGTGGAACTCAAGATTTGGGTGCTACACAAGAAATTTAAGGTTCAAATTTGTCTTTTGAATTATTCACTTTGTCAAGAAACAACTGTGGATTCAAGGAGTGTGATGCGTATAAATTGTTCTTGATTTCTTAATCAAGAACAATATTTAATGCTGCAGGTAAACTTAGACTCTGTGGAGCTTAATTCATCATCTATCGTTGGGCTCTACTTGTCAATTCATGTTGATCTCACATGTTCTCAGGCCTCATTTAGCATGATCCAAGTCAATGCCAAAAAATTAAAAAAGGTCTTTAGAGGTCCCAAGTTAGTAGAAATATGTCCCTTTTCTTTTTCTGTTTGGAAAATAAAAAAATTAGTATTTCTATTTTTCACAAGATTATGTTTAACAACATCCATGTTGATCCGCATTTTGACTAATAAATAATAATAACTGGATAACTCCAAACACGGATAATCGGCATTTCGACTAATAAATACTAATCAAATCGTATCGAATCGTTTTTGCATTCCTTAAAACATAAAACATAGACCTCATTGCCACGACTGCATCGGTGCGATTCCATCGGTTTTTGCATCTCCTTCAAACATAGACGTCATTGCCATGGCTGCGTTGGTAGAAGACAGTTCTTGTACAGGATTTACCTGATGTACCAAAAATATTTACTGTGGAAGCAGTTGACAGCCTCAGCATCAGTAAATCTATATGAGAAATAAAAAGTTTACCTTCCATGGTTACTGTATTCTGATGATGATACTCAAAACATACAACTCCCCAATTATTTCGAGGCAACGTCATCAGAATCAAGAAAATAGCCTGTGGCTAATAATAAATCAGCATAAATTTAACATGACAGATAGTTATCGACTGCCTGTTGGAGCTCACACTAATTTAACCTGGCCAATTAATGGTATGTCATAAGCATCACAAACAACAAAGAGAATGACTGCAATTTTTTACAGAAATATATATAAGAGAATTCCGTAATGTTGTTAAAGCTTCCTACTTTCTCTTGCATAATGATGCAACATAATCACATACAATGAAAGTTATTCCATGTTGTAGACATTTTACATACCCTTCATGGAACTGTAGGTATTCAAATGTCGGATAATTGAGCTAGCAATAATGGATTCTGAAGTGAAACAGGAAGGGAAAAAAAAGAGGAGTTGGAGACTTATCAGATATAAAGACAGAAAAATCAGGAACCGTAGAGCCTAACACCACCAACTGGTCGAGCGTCACCAATGGACGTGGGCTGAACATGACCATGAGGTGCAGCACAAAAGCAAATGAGAAAACGAATCAATAACCCAGTTCCCAAATCAAACTTTCGGATATTATCCATCTTTGATGTTCCCATCCTGCTTCTCCATGCCATATCTGGAGTCTGCTACAGAAAGGTGGATAAGGAGACCAAACATGATAATATGAGCAAGTGTTAGGAAGAGTAGATGAAAATTCAAATGTGAAGAGGGTTTGTGACTGGGTCAGGTCCAGCATCCATGTCATTGTGCTTCAAGGAGAGATTGGCAAATTGGGAATCAAGGTCTGTACTCCTCCTGTGTCCATGTAAGGGAGTTGCCTGATGTTGCTGATAAAATCTTCGAAGGTGAGCAACCTCTTGTTCTAGCATCTCTTGCTGGACTGCATTGTACCAAATAAACTTAAGTTTGAAAGTTCATGATATTATTCTGGAAAATCGTGCACATTCAATGAAAAATTTTGTAAAAGAATTGGAAAATTAATCTTTATGAAAATAAATTTTAGGATGAATATTTTTCAAAATAAGATTCCACTAGGTTAAAATAGATAATGTTTCCCAGCTGGAGACTTAGGATGTCCAGTGTATTTTGAAGTGCATTCATCAAGAATTTCACATAGGCATATATGTTAAAAGCACCGAGGTCAGACAGCCTAGAGTGGTGGTTAAAATTTGGGGATTGGGTGTAGTAGAGTGAGTTTATGACCCACTAACTATGCTAGTATCATTTTGTGAAGCTTTTAAATTTATATCCAGCAATGATAGATATGATCTACCAAACATAAAGAGATTCATTTCGATAAAATGGGTGAAATCATAGGTATTCTTTTAACTGGTGCAAACGCTAGATTAGTCCCAAACCTATTAGATGCTTACAGCGTTTAAAAAGCTGCTCCTGGGATAGACTGTCAAGACGCTGCTTCAACGCTTTGTTCTCTAAGTTCAAAATAAGATTTTGTCGATCCAGAAACTCCAGTTCAGCTGAAATCCCTGAGCCTTCTGCCTATGAAAACATGAAGCAAACAAAATTATTATGAGATTCTTCAAAGTCTCCTTTTCCAAAAATAAGGCTTGCTAAGATCATTTTGGTCCGGGTGATCTCCCAAGACTTGCCTGCAAGGCTTGAACATTTCTCTCTAGCTCTGCAATGTACTGAAGCTTCCGAACCCGAGAGCGCCGAGCAAACTGCCTGGGATAATAGAAAGGATTGTGCATGTAATTAGAACATGGAACATACTCATCAACTTCATAGACTTCATAGACCTAATTTGACTCTTGCTAATGTTTGAAATGTAGAAATCAAAATTGAAACAAACCTAACATCTAAGTGAAGCAGCACAATGAATGTGTTTCATCCAGGAGTGATCCAGTGTCCTTAAATTATTAAATGACACATTGAAAAAGTAAGTTTCAACACCATAGCACACTGCAGTTATGATTATTCATATGTTGTAAAAGAAATTCCAGCCTTTTATTGCTACATACCCATTTTAAAAAAAAAAACATTGCTTAATTGTGCATACCAATTGTCAGATTGCCTGATCATTTATCCATTACCTTCAGTTTGCTTTACAGCAAATATGAAGAAGGCATATACAATTCTAATCATTGAAGTCAACTATGGATACATGTAAAGGATGCATACCATGGATGTCAAGCACACTAGGAATCAGAGGTGCAGGAAATAATAAGGTCCACAGGAATAAGCATTTATTTTTGTTAACTGACAAAAACTTTGAACAGACAAGGACTGATAAAGCTTCTGACTTGATGATGTTCATTTAGATGAACAACATTCTAGAATATTTTACAACCAACTCTCAAAAGATGTCAAGACTTATGTATTTTACATAGAACTGTTGGCAATGTCTTTCTAAGGTCATAAATGACACAAAATCTAAAGAACAGCCATCTCCATAGTTTCTGCAATTTGTTAGCTTCACCTAATGCATGTAACTAACGTTTACAAAAGAATTGCCACCTAAGTTAACAAAACCACCCCAAACTAGCTAAGATGCACAAACCAAGGTTTGCCATGTTGACCTGTACCACTTGGTACGAGTGGTACATACCAATCTGACGGGATACCGACATGTGAACCGCCCTCTACCGGGCAGTATTGTCACATGATCCCATATCAGGTGATACGGGGTCTATACCGGGCGGTAACGGTCGAAATCCGACGATTACCGACTTTTATCGAGGTAACGGTCAGATTTTGATCGTTACCAATCAAGAGCTAAGATTCCCCTATTTCAAATGGTCCAATTGACCATTTGAGGCTTAAAAAAGGTTTTTAAACCCTTTCCACCCCCTTCTTTTAACTTGTTTCACTTTCTCAATATCTTCAACTCTCTCAAACTCTTTTTCACTCACATCTCTCTCTCATTCTCATATTTTCACTCTCATAAACTCAACAAAGTTACAATTTATGGATTGGATCAAATTTATGAGGCTAATTTAGGAGGATTAAGAGGAAGAACACTCTAATCGAGAGGTATGTATTCTCTTTCTAGATTTTTATTGATTTATGAGATGATTAAGCCTATTCTATGTGGTGTATAACTTAATTTCTAATATGTTGTTTGATATATTTTTTATGGTAGAATAGTGTTAATTAGGGAGTAGTTAAGGTCTTTAATGTTATTATTAGTATATTTAATATTGATTTTTTAAAAAATTAGACACTTAATAGGTCAAATATTTATCTTTCATACATAGTAAGGTGATTTATATGTTTGTGATAGTATAATAGGTTTGTAGAAATGGTACGATTCAAATCATTTCTTTGATTCAATAATAATGGAAGGACGATCCGGAACATACCACAAAGCTACTCCTCCTCAAGGTCAAAAAAAATGTGTCATTGTTCTTTCCTAATTTGCATTATTTTTACTAAAATTATACTAAATTTATATTTATTTCCAACTTAAAAACCCTAATCTAATTTTTTTCTATTTTTCAGGTATTTTTGGAGCTATTTTCGATGATTTTGGGTGTAACGTTGGTATGCCCCTGCATACCGTTGGTACACCTCGGCACGTACTATACCAACGCTTGGTCAGTACACCAAAATTGCAAACACTGGCACAAACTACTAGAATTCAGTAGGAGGTTTCACTAGTAATGCTTATTCGCATTTCACATAGTGTAAAAGATGAAAATTTACAATGCTAGCATTCATCTACTTGCAAAGTCATCAACCTTTTCGGCAACATAAAAGACAACATGCACCAGGCACATTAGCCACATAGGAATGGTGCAGAATCTAGATTAAAGGATATAAGAATGCAAGATGTTTCTTCATCTAACCTGAGAAACTTTAAATAAATAATAACACAACTTTTGGAAATGACATATATTTCTGATCTAATTGTATGAAGAAAACATGGAATTAGTAGTGCACTAATTTAGTTTACAGTATCCAAGAGAAAACCCACTGGTACTTTCAATTAATTGTACAGACAGCCTCAGTTCATAATTCTTTCAAATGATAAGAGGAGCATTTGTCATAGATCTGAAAGCCTTTTAGCAGTCTCACTACTATCAATCATGTCATAAATTTAATCATGAGTTGATATGGAGTCAACAGTACTATGTTAATCAAAGAAAAATAGGTTACACTAGCAAATTATATTTTGCCATCTTCTGCAATAAAAAAGTACAAATTAATAAATTATAAACAAGGAGTTAACCAAAATAGTGCAATACATTGATATCTGCCAGTTGATTGTTTAAGTGATGATAAATATCATAAATTTGAAAAAGAACCATATCTGAAAATGTCCATAGTCTATTTCTATTGTACAATACAAATGATCCCATGAGATATAAGGAAAAGGGTGGCCTGAGCCATTATATTGAGCTTAACTGAGAAGATAAGTGTGATGTGGCAATGTTAGGAGAAATCAAGGATTCAAATCCAGGTCCGATACAGGGTTTCAGTAATCTAACCTAATATGGACCCCTATGGTATGGATATACTGAGTGGTATATAAACCTGTACTCATAGTATCACCCAAAAAAGATAATAAAATAACAACAGTCCCTGGTCAGACCAGTAAATAGTGGACAAGAGTCAAGACATACTGTCTCAACTGATATTTGAAACCATGGGAGAATTTGTTCTAGACAATGAAAGAGGAGAGAAGCATACAAAAAATTGTTATCGCCTTCACATAAAAGGATCCCCACCAAGAAATGTACATTTTTGGACAAACACAGAGAAACAAATGAAGCAACAAGAAGGAAGAATAACAGCTCACATTAAAGAAGATTTTTAGCAATAGAGTATCTTGAACACATCAGAATGCTGCGGCATTTTTTATTGATCTCAGAATTCACATTAGGTATCTCTAAAACTGTCTTCCGCAAATTTAGATCAGTAGTATACAATTTAGATCACTAGTATAAAAATTTGACACTTATGATTTTAATTTACTGATGTCAACATAATAAGTCTACAAAAGAAGGATGTTCATCAACTACCTGTTAACCAAAAATTATACATTTTATGTAAGAATATTAAAAAAAGTGCAAACTAGTAATTTACAAGAGCAATCCTCAGAATTTAATACAAAGCTTAGCAGCAGCATACATTTTCTTCTAGTTAATCATTGATGCCACAAGATTTGATGCCTATTTAAACTTCTACCATCCATAGTATGGAAACTTGCAATGTGCAATGCAGAAACAAGAACTGGATAAAACACAATATTGAATGTTTGCAAGACATCAACATGAAACTTACTGTTTAGTACTCCTTGGATCAGCTGCATACTGCTTAGAGAAGGAATCTTCCTTGTCTGAGGGGCATTTTGGATAGTTGGAAGATCCCTGCTGGTCTTTCTTCTCATCACTATCAGATGGCACTACATTGCGTTCTCTTGGAACAGGGTATGCTCTACTATGCACAATCTTATTCTTTCCCAGTGTAATACTGCCCATAGTTGTTGTAGACTCACATTCTCTATGTTGCGGCCTCCCAGATGAATTGTTCTCCACATAGTATGGATAATGATTTATGTCTCTTTGGTTATCAAGCTCATTCAACCCCCATGGACATAGTGTGGCAACACTGCTCTGCCCGCAACCCTCCAAGGCTAGGTTAGTGATGCCAGAAGATACCTTAGCCCCACTCAGATATGCAAAAGAATCACTAGATGAGCGACGATGAGATCCTCTCTTCACAGGACTCTCAGGTTCATTAAGCAAATCATCAAGCCAAGGAGGTTGCTCCTCGATAAGAAAACTCTCCGATGAAGTGCGCCGATGGTTTGCATTAGGAATGGCCCTTGATCCTGTGGCTCCATGGTCATCATAAAGAGGGGATAGGGTTGGAACGGGGCATTTTGGAGGAAGAAAGGATTGTTTTCCGATAGGCACTAAACTCCTGTAGCTAGTATTTGCCATGCGTCGTCTATCACAACCCCAAGCTTGAAAATTTCAGCAGAATATAAAAAAAATTCAAACGAAATGGTAAATGAAATTGAAATTGACAAGCTATGCTGTGCGTATTGATATAATTGAGTGATCAACACCACCGATCAAATTTTCATGCACCTGAATGAAAGAAGAGACGATTTTATAACATGATCAGTAATTGGAACTATATTAACGCATTTAGATCTCACCCGTCAGTGAATAGACATCGAAAATAAGTATATAGTATAGAGATCGACATGATTTCTCACTGAAGCCAATAAATACTTCACAAATTCCTTACAATATACGGGTTTTAGCATAAACATGCCTACAAAATCAAGATGGAAAAAGGCACATTCCACGATATTATGCTTTACATCATGAACCGCACACATAATTTTCCTCCAAACAAAAAAAAAATAATTCTAATCTAACAGTAGCTAACGTCGAAGATCAGGGAAAACTCGTCACCATCGCATACAAGCCAAAGTTCTTCTCTTAGATCCAACAGAACAAGAAAAGGCACAACAGAACAAATATCGGGATCAGAAGAATCCGGAACGAAACCGACCGAATTGAACAAAGAACAAGAAGAAGAAGTCGAACAGGCCAAAGCTTACCGATCCGGCACGAATCCTTCCGTCTCTCCCATCCGAATCCCCCAGATCAAACCCTAAAAGAGGTATTTTTACGGTTCGAGGCCAGGTGAAGAGCTGAAAGAAAGGGAGGAAGCCGAAGTAAAACGACCATAAGAATCCCCGACCCACCGAAACCGATAAGGCGCAAAGGAGGACGACGGCCACCCTCATCGGGTGCGCTTACCGCCCTCGCACCCCCCTGCGGGCCCACTTGTTGTGCAGTGCGGGCCGTCCGATGTCAGGATCCGACGGTCGAGAAAGGGGCTGATGAGGGTGGTGACAGCTGCGGCCACCTGGTGCTTAACTGTCGAGGGAACGTGTCCGCGCCACCCTGCGTACCTTGTGATGTGTGCTTGCAACTGCTTAGCACCAGCCTTTCGACAGCCCAAGTTGACTGAGACAACCATTAGGATTTGTGTTTCTTAGAGATATTTATGTCTATCCAATCCATTTTTAGAGATTTTTGTGCCATGGGTAGATTTACACCTTACAAATCCATGCAATCGGGTAGAATGAATGTCTTTTACAAAGTCTAAAAAGATTTATGCTCACGGATAAAGACTAATTATGAATGATTTTTTCTAGATTAATTATCCATATTAAAACAAGATGATTTTCTTATAATATTTTGGATATTTTTTAAATTAGAGGTATTGTTTAAAAATATAAAAGAGGGTGTCCATTTCGAGAAATACTCACAATATGAATATTTAAAAAAAAATCGTTCATTAAAATACTTATTAATGGAATATTAAAAAAATAGGAAGATAAATATCTAAGTTGGATTATTAATATATTTGATTATTTGATGTATATACAATAATGTAGGTGTTGATGTTCATTTTGGTTAGTCAACTCGAGATGGGAGAGTTGAGCCAATTTAATCTCGCAAGATTAATTTTTGTATTGACGGTGGATGTCGAGTTGGAAGCTTACAATATTTAGTGGTAGCTATATTTCGATTTTAAATTATGAATATGAAGTGATGAGTGTTGTATAAGATGAGTAGGTTTTAGTCAAGTGTTTCGAAAAGAATAACTCGTATTTAGTTTTGATTGATCTCAATTCGTAAGTATTTGTTGTTTTTTTTAGTGACAATCTAATTTTTTTAGTTCAAACTAGGGAGAGAATGAGAAAATTCAAATAAGTAAAAAAATAATCAAAATAAAACCTTCAAAGAAACAATTCAAGTCAAAGTAATTAATGCTCTCTTATTTGAATTGATAGAAGTCTAGTTAATTAATATGTACTCGGTAGGAAGTGTAGTTATACACGATTTGATTGTAATCGATATAGTTTCTCTTAATTTATTTCTATCTTTTCTTGTATACAATTATACTATCAAACGTGATATGATTAATATCTTGAGCCAATTAGAGTTCGACATCAGAAATGTTTTAGAGGAGGTGCATATTCTTCCCTCCCTTACTTGCAGAAATATTTTTATATTACTGTTCTGTGAATAATATCTCCTTGAGTATGATTCACATATGAGCATATAATTCTGCATGTAATGTAATGCTGGTGAGAGTGACTCCAACTTGTCCTAGAAAATGTTGGGTCAACCCTTGCAGCTCCCATGTCGCTCTACTGAAAGATGCTATATTTGTTTGATGGTTGACAAATACGACAAATAAGATGTTTGAGAGCTACCATTCATTCTATCATGACATATTTCGGGTCAACAAAGCCTTGTTGTTATAAGCTTAAGAGGAGAATATTCCTCATAATATTTTGTATTCTAGAAATATTCTTCTCACCATTTTATAGAAGGAAGCATTTCATGTATGATTCAGAATCCAAATGATTTACTAGAAGGTAGTCATCCTGAATGAATAAGTCACCTCCTCCTACGAAATCTAGCTTTCAGGATGTTCAGGTTGACTCGACCTTGTGACATGAATCGATGATCGGTCGTGACACCAACAAAATTCTAGAAGAATTTATACTTTTCAAGAGAATTGAATACATGATTTAGTCAAATTTAGGCAAAGAAATCACATCACAGATTTCCAAATTGTTACGTCCTTTGTCTCAGCCTTGGACTCATTCCTTCGTGCTCAGTAATGCTCCCTTCATTCCTTGTTCTAAATGCATGTCACCGCAGCCCACACAGACTTTTAAGAGATGGGTCTTCACTTCAACGCGTGAATATTGTGAGGTGCAAGATCTAAGCTAGGGTTTCCATGGATAAGAAAGTCATGGGTGACCTACTTGGAATGGTGGGAGAGTTAAGGTTGTGCCTACAGTAGGCATACGGAAGACCCCTTCCACGCCCAAACCAAGTCTTCAAAGAGAATGGAAGAGGCAGCGAAGTAGGAAGAATAGGAGGTGGAAGGCATGGAGTAGTAGCTGTTGACGAGTCGCATGACAATAATACATTTTATTTTGTGTTTTATAGTGAGAGAGAGGAATGATGATCGAGAGATGTGGTGAGAGTTTGGTGAGAGAGAGCCGTCTCTATTTCTCTCCAAACAAATGTACTTTATTCACGCTTACATTTTTCAACACGGACACCGCCTCATAATTCTAAATCAAATGGCGTGAGGAAGATGAACAGCAAGGATCACAAAGTATCTTCACATCGATGTCCTACTTATGTTTCCTGACATGTGGAAGACCTAATTCACTTATATCACTCTGGCGATAGCGAAGGAGTTCATCGCCCATCATTTCTTCTCTTTTAAATGCTGGCATGGAATATGATCATCTTTCCGATTTATGTGGTAGGCCAGAAGCATTGATGAGCAAGAAAGAAGTGAAGAAAACGATCTTTACTTGCTGTGGAAGATATGAACAATTGGTTTCTTTCACATAAATGGCACGAGATCCAGCTTAATTAGGTCATTATTACGCTTTAAATATGAGAATATAATGTGGTGAAGCACAGCTGACCTAACTCTGAGACGACCGAACAACTCGCAGCTTAGAGATCAATCCATGTCATTGCCAAGAGCAGGAAAACACACGTAACCTGAAGCTTGGTCAACTCCCTGCACAACACGAAGTATACGACTTTCTCGTCTCCGTTCAACAACAACGTTGCATGGAATAATAGGATTTACGTGTCAGCGTGGAAGTCAGAAGTCTTGAATTGCTCGGTAAACTGGTTTTGAGGGAGACCGATATCAACCTTGGCATGGATTCTTGCAGCATCAGAATAAACAATCTTTTACTTGGTTTATGATTTCCGCGTTCTTCGTTCTCTGTGGTGTTCACGGTATCTTTTGTTTGTTTACTTCGACCACGATCAGGTCAAGTATGTTTAAATGGAGAACAGCATGCAGGAAGCTCAGAATGCTCGACATGGGCATGCTTCCATCACAGACGAGTGAGTACGTTCTCGAGTCAATAAATGCTTGCTCCGGCGATCTCATTTTACATTCTGATGAGCCGTTTCTGACGGGGAGAACAGAGGAGTCGGTGGTCCTTCTACCGCAGTAATTACTATGACCATCTGGTCCTTCTCGATGCCCTATCTATCTACTTATGTCTTGTGTGCAGAACTCTCCCAACAAAGCTAAGTCGTGGCGGTCTCAAGGAAACATCTCAGACGACTATGTGGTTTCGTAGCCCTGCAGAACAACCACAGAGGTTCGACCATAGATTTCAACATCCGGGGTAAATTTTCACGCATTAAATTGTCAACTATATCTCAGTCAGGATATTAATTGTGGTGCCTACCAGAACCACTGCCTTTGTTCTCCGTGAACACTTCCCATCCCTTCCCAGTCTGATGGGTTTGAAGGAAGGTGGAGACTCGAACAGGCGTGGCAATCGAGGCACCAACCATGAGCTCTTGGGCTTGCTTAGGATGACGTCCGAGAGAAGCGGCTCGTCCGATGAGAGGATCGCGTGGTTGCAATCTCAGTTGATCGGCCACGATGTGGTGTTCGACACCCCTTTCGGAGAGCGCCCCCTGATCTATGCTGACCATACTGCGTCGGGAAGGAGTTTGCACTACATCGAGAACTATGTCCTGCAATATGTTCTCCCTGTTTATGGTACTTTTAACTCTATATATCATCCTCTTTCCCTCTGCTATTCTTGCATCAATCAATACTGGGTTGTGGGCACTCATCCATGTTCTGACTTAATTCTCAGGAAACACTCACACGGACGACAGCTTCGTGGGGAGCAAAACCACAAGAATGGTGCACGAGGCAGCAGATTACATCAAGCGATGCATGGGCGGAGGAGCCGAGGATGCGCTCATGTTCTGTGGCTCGGGCTCCTCCGCGGCCATCAAGCGCCTGCAAGAGGTGATCGGGATAGCAGTGCCTTCCACCATGAGAGAGAGGATCGTCGCGAGCTTAAGCGACGAAGAGAGGTGGGTGGTCTTCGTCGGGCCGTACGAGCACCATTCCAACCTCCTGTCATGGCGGCAAACCACGGCGGAAGTGGTGGAGATCGGCATGGACGAGAACGGCCTGCTCGACATGGAGGCCTTGAGGCTCCACCTCACGTCCTCCAAGTACGCCGACCGCCCGATGCTGGGATCGTTCTCGGCTTGCAGCAATGTCACCGGAATTCTGGCCGACACCCGATCATTGGCTCGCCTCCTTCACGACCACGGTGCCTTCGCTTGCTTTGACTTCGCTGCCAGGTTAGCCATGCCCCCACAGAATCCCATTCTTTGGTATATATCAGACGTGGTCGATCTCTTATACTACATCAACTACGTTCATATTTGTTCTCATGTTGCTGCAATATTTCTTGGTGAATCTCCCAGAACAAAAAGTCAGGTTAATTGCTTTGACACGCCACCAGGTCAATTTCTTTATTCAGAGTTAATAATATAAAGAAAGAACAATTATCATCGTAACGTTTGAGATATGATTCTATATTGCCACTTGCTCCCCACATCGAAGCCTGCAGTACCCGTCAATGCGATCGTCGGTCTCTGGCTCTTTCAGCTGGAAAACCTACTTGATCTACTCTTTATGGACAATATTTTGATGTTTGACTTTTTTCCGGACGCGTATTCTAGTCTTCAACGCTTTACTTGCTCAGGTACTGGAAACACATAGGAAATGGCAGTCCAGATCACAAAATGTGATTGCTTGCATGACTAGCCAAGCTTGCGAGTTCTAAAATCTTTGTTTAGTGACTAAGATTCTGTGGATTACTTCCTCCGCCGTGGAGGATGATCAGCTGAGGTTTCATCTTCTTTCTTCTGCTTCTCTGCCACGCAGTGGCCCATACGTGGACATCGACATGCGATCGGGAGACATGGAAGGATATGATGCGGTGTTTCTCAGCCCACACAAGTTCGTGGGAGGCCCCGGAACTGCCGGGATCCTTCTGATGAACAAAGCTCTGTATCAGCTCAAGACTTCCCCACCTTCCACTTGCGGAGGTGGCACTGTCGCTTACGTCAATGGATTTGACGAGAAGGTGAACTACATGAATCCTGCTGATCCGGTAATCTGCTTTGAACGCGGTTGATGTAGGATTTTGCTCAAGCCATGGCTATGATTTACTTGCAGGACACTCTGTATCACGCTGACATCGAAGAGAGGGAGGACAATGGAACTCCACCGATCATTCAAAAGATCCGAGCTGCACTGGCCTTCTGGGTGAAGGAGTACATCGGCCATGATCTCATAACCCTCCGGGAGCAGGTCTACACCGAGACAGCACTCGGAAGGCTCCTCTCGAACCCAAACATCGAAGTTCTTGGCAACACGTCGGTCGAAAGGCTACCCATATTCTCCTTCCTCGTCTTCCCTTCTTCGCAGGGAAGGAAGACGAAGGGGAAACCCCTGCACGGGCGTTTCGTCGCGAAGCTGCTCAATGACCTCTTCGGCATCCAGGCTCGCGGTGGGTGCGCCTGTGCCGGTCCCTACGGCCACCGTCTCCTGGGAGTAGACATGGATCTCTCTCTTCGCATCCGGTCGGCTATTCATGAGGTAACGAATCCGAGAGTTGCATTACCGCCTCCATGACCAGCGGCGACGGGATCGTCTCAGATACGCCATGGATCATTTTGGCAGGGATACAACGGGCTGAAACCTGGGTGGACGAGGGTCAGCTTCACCTACTACACGTCCAAGGAGGAGTCTATCTACGTTCTCGCCGCGATCGAGTTCGTCGCCGCGCACGGGGATCGGTTCCTCCCTCTCTACCATTTTGATTGGGTCACCGGCGACTGGACCTTCCGTAAGCGTGCGTTCAAGTACCATAGGATGAAGGAGGAGCTGGAAGATTTGTCTCGATGTTTGTTTGGTGATGCTACCACTGGTGCGAAGAAGGAGAGGACACCGTGTCCGAAACCAGGAAGAGAAGGAAGTGGAAGTGCGAGGATGAAGCGATTCGAGAGTTACTTAGAAGGTGCTCGACGAATTGCCCTGTCGCTCCCGGAGCGCACAGGCTGTGGCAGTGCGCCAGAGGAGATTGATCCCAACCTCATAACCTTCAGAACCTAATCCATGATGCCAATCTTTTGTTAGGAACACAACCAGACGTAGTAGACGGAGAGACGGTGATACATAAAAGCGAGCAGATGTCTTAATCTTGCTTATTCTATAAAGTAAACGCATACTTAGTATGTCCAAAAATTAAGAATGCGAAATCTGTGTGCGGTAACTGACGGTCCAGTTAAGACTGACGGGACGTCACGGAGCAAGGCTGATGGCGTCAACGAGAGGACGGGAAAAGGACCCAGGAAACGGCGACTCGCTCCGCATCATGGGTCCTCCGCATGACCATGCCAACGCATGGGAGTCATGGGCATTCATGAGCGGGTGCAGCATGCCATCCGCCCATTCGTCATACTTGTATGGAGAGTGATATAGTCATTTAAAAAGGGCATGACGAGTGGCGGAATGACACGTTGCACAAACAAAGGGCACATTGGGAATAGAATATTACGTGTGATTCCCCCGGTGCCCCCGCCGCCGTTAGTTGCTCCATGACGGCTTCATAAAATATAGAAGCGACAATCACCTGTACCCAACTGGGCCCCCTATCATCTGTCTAATCATGTGGCGGGTAATCTTTGGGGCGTTTCGTCTCAGCATTTTTTTTGAGTTCTAAGGGTCTCTAAGTCACATTAACATAATGAGTTATGAGAAGGTATTTCTTGATTGATTAGACTTGAGGAAATTTGAGTATTTTCCTCTTTATTTTTTTCTTGTTCCTATCTATAATGGACTGGTTGGATTGAAAATAAAATTTTAATTATTTCAATTTAAAAGACAATGGTATCAAATTGTTATTTGATGCAGAATGCTAAAAAATTGGGGTCCAAGAGGATGTTTTCAAAAATAAATAAATTTGCATATATTGATCATTCCTGGATTTGATTTAAAAAAAAATTACAGTGGATATGTTCTTGTTTAAGACATTGAATTTTAGGTCTTAATGATTTATAAATTATTTTATGGGTGTCTTTACCATTATGTAACTGAACTTCATAATTCTCAAAATAAGAGGAGATATATTTTATTTTTTTATTCTTTAAGATGTGATTTTTTTAATATATTACTGAAAACTCCTACTTCATGGGATATAATTAAAACATATATTCTTTTTTATGTAAGATCATGGATTTGAATCGGTGATCAATATTATTTTTAATATTACAAGGTATCATATGTCAAGGGTTTTGTCGATTTTACTTAAATCATGTAATACGTATGCGTCCATCCACATAGGATCATTTTTTCTAAAATTTCTTATGATATCTTAAAGATCTAAAAAATTATTTAATTCGGAATGCACTATTAGACATTTTAGTAAATATTTGATAAGCGATGTAAATTATAAATATATACTTCGTAAGCTCTGAACGATATCATGTAAATACTTATAAAATTTTTTTATCACAACGGATTATCTTAAAAAAATTTATAATGGAGAAAAAAAATTATGCGATAAAAAATTTAAATAATTCTTTTTGTCCCTTGCAAAAAAGACTTGTGGGATAAAATTCTTTAAAGAATTATTTCTCTCCCTCACAGTGCATCATGTGATTTGAGTCTATTGCTTGCCTCGTCATAAGACCATATTCATTAATATGATAACTGTCTACATAAAATTGAAAGAGATTCGAACTCTAATCGATAAAATATGATCAAAACTTATTAAACAATATGCAACTAAAAGATGTAGTACTTATTTTTTAATGTAAAACAATATATTAGTACAAGTTTCAACAAATCCTTATTCTATTTGTCTACAATTATCGAAAGAATGAAAGACAATAACTCTCTCTCTCTCTCTCTCTCTCTCTCTCTCTCTCTCTTACTTATTTGCACCGCGTGGGTGAAACTAGAAAAGAATGAGATGGTTGCATGCGTTGGATGATGCCATCTTTTAAATGTTCTTCCTACCAAACCATTAATGTAGTTTGCAATGAGTCTCACACCATATAATTAATTCCTTTTGACGTATGCAACGATGGGGAGAGTTGCGTTGCGTACTAACATATGATTCGCATGAGAGAAACCTTTTAGCCCAAAAGAGATTCCCAACCTCGCGTGGTTGACTAATGTCTAAAAGCTATACACGAGCAAAGAAAAGACGATCAACGGAAGTTTATTTTCAAGAAAATGGGTTATTGTATTGTTTATAATAATAATAATATGAAATATTAATCCTATGTTCGGCCGAAAAGAAAATAAATGATCGGATGAAAAAAAGATGATGGATTGCATTAAAACATGATATCCAACATAAAAATGATACACGATATAGTTTCATTTTATATGAAATTAATTGATAAAAAAGATTCATGTTACGAACTCTTTTTTTTTTTTTAAGAGAAACTATTGTCATGATCATTTATTGAGTTGCGACGAAAAACATAAAAAAAGGGATAATTATAGTTAATAAAAATTTTACCATGTCATAGTTTTCTAAAAGTTGGAAGAATCTCGATGACAATGAAAAATTAGCTTTTGTTATTTTGGAATGTCATAATTTATTAACATTATTCCAAATATATACACACACAATCACACTAATACATTTATAATCAATCTATCCTAATGGAATCATAAGTTTTATGAATATATATATTATTTCAAAATTATTGCAAAAAAATCATCAAAGATTAACCAAAGATGGGTCTCACATTATCAAAAGATCACAAAAAATTTATATATAATAATCTTTATCACTTATACTCAAAATGAAATACATAATAATAATAATAAAAGAATATCATAATATGAACATACTATTAAAAGAAAATTATAACATTCAATCGATGCATATTTCTCAATAATTTAAGATGGCCATACCAATTCATAATAATAAATAAATAAATAGTCAAGATAAAGTGGACTTCAAACACAGCACAAATAGAGTCAATGTTTTCTTTAGGACCATAATAAATATCATATTTCTTTACATTATTATTTCTTGGATGAAATGTGAGATTGGAAGTGATGGATCAAAATTAGTGGTTGGTGTGCAACTTCTATCTATCTATCTTAGGATAACATCCTTCCAACCCAAACTTTTTATATTGGACATGATTCAAAGCCAAAGTCCAACATCAGATGGCTGGTCTTCACTTTGATCCCCGATCTCTAACCCATGATTGTGGATTTCATTGAATGCCATCCACTTTGTAGCGTCATTGTTTTGGTGAGTGAGAGGATGCATCAATCACCATCACCACAATTCTCAAAGCCACACACACACACACACACATATATATATATATATATATATAAAGGGTTTTCTTATCTTATAATTTCATAGTTTGGATATAACATTTTTTTAAAATAAATTTCAATATAACATACATATGTATAGATATTTTTTTCCAAAGTAATTATGAATGGATATATAAAATTACAAAGATCTTTGATCATCACTCTCTACCATAAAGGATGGATCTAA
Organism: Musa itinerans; assembly: GCA_001649415.1. Lineage (NCBI taxonomy): Eukaryota > Viridiplantae > Streptophyta > Magnoliopsida > Zingiberales > Musaceae > Musa > Musa itinerans. The sequence goes on from LVTN01000006.1 coordinate 873,175, forward strand.
AATATTAAGCATTAGCAACAATCCAATGGAGATTACTTTGTTAACCTCATCAAAGTCATAAACAAAGAGTAGTATTGTCAAATAACTTCATAAGTTTAGAAATATCTTGGTAGAGTAATATTTGTTAATAATCAAATTTTTGACACCTGATATCCTAAAAAAAATAAAAATTAACATATCAAATATGTCACACTAGTCAAATCCTAATTTTTTTTAAATATTTTTATCTATGAAATATATTTTCTTAATCGTAAACTATTAGGAAAGATCGCCTATAAAAAACCTTCATAAACATGATAATTAAGATCTTTGATCTAATCATCTCACTCTCATCTCTATCATTTACTAATTAGAACATCAAATTGATCTATCTAATTTGCCCTCCACATCATCTCAATCACATCCATACACACACAAAAATATCCTTATATAACTCACATGTATTGAAATATTAAATTTCTTCACATATACCTCTTTAGTTAACTTTCATTTACAAAACTCAAGTTAATAGTTTGAGTTAAATATATCTTTAATGTTCTTATGATCAAAATAAAGTTAGCCATATATATATATATATATATGTGCGCGCGCGCGCGCGCGCTAAACTTAAATTAAATCGATTTTAAATTAAAGACACCGTCGGTGACGTTTGTCCTTCCGTCACCGCGAGTATCCAAAGCGAGCACAGCCGTAGAGCGCCCAAAAATGCCTCGTGATTCACGCTCATGGTTTGGTTCGTAATTGTACAGGACTCCAGGGGTTCATTAACAACTCGTCTTTGTTTGCAACCACCCGTGCACTTGTACGCATACTTGTCTTTGTGCGAGCATCGTTTTAACCGTCGATATTGACCACGTGTTCGCATCGAACCCGTTCATCACATCGTTGAACCATCCCCGCGGCTTACTGATCCGCATAAAGAGTTCATGTGCGGTGGCATCCCATGGATGCATCCATCATGGATTTGGGTGTCTGATGATGATCATGATGGATGTCAGGATGCCCATATCCTCTACTGTGCATCATGTACATGAGAAGAAGCGCAGCAGCTGTTGACTCCACAAGGAGAGAAGAAGGAAAGAGAGAGAGAGAGAGAGAGAGAGAGAGAGAGAGAGAGAGAGAGAGAGAGAAAGGAGGCAGGCTGATGTCAAGGACTTAATCGTATCCAATAAATTCTTGACGTCCATAAGGGCACGAGTAGATCTCCTCCTCCCGTCTCTCGCCGTCGACCGCTCGCTAAAGAAGCGATCGGAATCGAAGTCGAACGGTGTGTAATCGTATTTGAACGCCAGCCCTAACTCCAGAAACGGGTTGTAGCTGTAGGAGCTCAATAAGAGGTGGGAAAGAGGTGGAGATTTGGCTTCAGCTCTGGGGTTTCTCCGTCGATCTTGCAGGGGGAGGATTGGAATGATGTAAGTTCGTCTCGTTTGTTCTTTCTTGCTTGTTTTCCCTTTGGATTCTTTGAGAAATCTGGCTCCTTGGGTGTCCGAGACGCCTGAGTCAAGGTCTGTGGACAACAGCGCGGGTTTGGATTTGTGCTGGAGGTGTTGGTACTGGTGTCGGGACGCTTTTGGTGTCGGAGTCGGTGCTGGGTTTCTACTTCAGGTTCCAACGAGCCAAAGTGGAGAAGATCGGTGTGAGAAGAGGGCTAGTTGATTAAATATCGGATTTTTCAACTTCTTTAAAGGTCTTTGGTTTCCGTTCGTGACGAAAGATCTAATTTTTTTTTTTTCGCATCTGAACCAGTAGTGGTTTCTTTGGCTTTCTGTGGTTCCGGAAGCGAGAGCAAGTGGGTTCGAGGAAGGATTTCTTTATTCCGGGAATGTTTCATTTGCTTGAGAGTTTGATGGAAGGTCTCTGTAGTCTGTGGGGAAATAAAGCCCTTTGCCTTGGTTTTGTTTTCACTGCTGGAACCACGCATCTTGCTTTGAGTTTGAATGAAAAGGTTTCGTTCCTTGCTGCTATCGGTATTGATCTATAGTGTGGAATCTGTGGAACCATGTTGATCTAAGCAGAGTTTCAGTGTTAGCTGCTGTTTTTTTACATTTTCGGGAAAAAAATGGTGCCATCAGGTTCTTCGACTCCCATTGGTGGGTCTCAATCAGTTAATCCCTCCCTTCTGAGGTCGAATTCGGGCTTGCTTGGAGGGCAGCCGGGTTCGATACCATCGCAGCCACCTTTTTCTTCTCTGGTCTCGCCTTGCACCCAGTTTAACAGTAACAGCTTGCTTGGAAACATATCCAATTTTTCACCTCTCAACAATTCATTTGGAACTGGAGGGCCTAGTGGTGCGCTTTCTGCATCGCCAATGAATCTCCAACAGCGAGGTGGTCTTGGTGGTGCGGTTGGTATGGTCGGCTCTGCAGAGTCCAATCCTCTGTCGTTCACCTCTTCGCTGGGTCAAAGCCAAGGCCAACAACAATGCTTCCAGAACCCTTCAAACAGTCAGCTTGGGCCAGATCAACTACAGTCTCGAATTGATGCAGTGCAGAATTTCCAACAGCAGTTTTCAATTCCTCAAAATCAGCAGCAGCAGCAACAGCTGCTTCGGGGAGGATTGAGTAATATAGGACACATGGGGCCTGTTAAGATGGAGCTGCAAATGGGGCCTGTTAAGTTGGAGCCGCAAATGGGTCCTAACGATCAGATTGGTCCATCACAGCAATTACAAACGTTACGTGCCATTGGTACGGTAAAAATGGAGTCACAGCAGTTGCAATCCTTAAGAAGCTTGGGCCCTGTTAAAATGGAAGCTCAACATTCAGATCCTTCATTATTTCTGCAACAACAGCAGCAGCAACAGCAGATTTTGCAGTTATCAAGGCAAAATACCCAGGTTGCAGCTGCCCAGATGAGTCTCTTGCAGCAGCAGAGAAAGTTGCAAATACAGCAGCAACAGCAGCAGCAGCAACAACAACAACAGCAGCAGCAGATAGTTAAGACCCTTCCTCAACAAAGAAACCAGTTGCAACAGCAGCTTCTCCAGCAACATCTTCTGGGTAGACCTCCAGTGAAATCTACAATTTATGAGCCTGGGATGTGTGCTCGGAGGTTAACCCAGTATATGTACCACCAGCAGCATCGACCACAGGTAAAATTTCCAGTAGCTTTTGTCAATTCTGAGTGAAGGACACCAGATTCTTGATAAGTTCTTTGGGTCAGTTCGTCTTATGTTCTATACCTAAAATGCAGGATAACAACATAGAATTTTGGAGAAAATTTGTGGCCGAGTACTTTGCTCCTAATGCTAAGAAGAGGTGGTGTGTTTCTCTGTGTGGAAGTGGTCGTCAAACTACTGGTGTTCTTCCACAGGTACAATTTGCCGCCAATTAGGATATGGAATGCATTGGCTACATGATTTCTATTTTCTAATTGTTTATATATAGTTTTGGGAATTTGGTTGTGGTTACTTTAAGTGGGAGTACAAACTTCTCTTGCTTCGAGCATCTTCAATTTGTTTTATTATGGTTGCATCTATTCTTCAACCAAGATAGATTTTGCTTGAATCTGTAGGATGTGTGGCACTGCGAGATATGCAACCATAAGCCTGGACGCGGTTTTGGTATGTAACTGATCAAGATTGTCTGATTTGGTTTTATTGGCTAGATATTGTAAACATAACGCTAATTGAATAATATGCTACTTATGTCTTGAAGCTCTATTTCGAGGGATTGTAAAGTTATTCTTCTTTTTCTTTGGTTTATAGAAACGACTGTTGAGGTTTTCCCAAGGCTCTTCCAAATCAAATATGCCAGCGGCACCCTAGAGGAACTCCTATATATTGATATGCCCCGTGAGTATCAGAATGCTTCAGGTCAAATTGTCTTGGATTATGCAAAGGCAATTCAAGAGAGTGTCTTTGAGCAATTACGTGTGGTGCGTGATGGCCAACTACGGATTGTTTTTAATCCTGATCTAAAGGTGAATATACATTTGTGCATTGTTATTTATGCACACTAGACACTTTGCTGAAAATCATCGTGTGATTGCTGTAAATAATTATTCATTTTCTTTTATATTCTTCAATTAGATTTCTTCTTGGGAGTTCTGTGCTAGGCGCCATGAGGAGCTTATTCCTCGGAGGGTTATCGTTCCTCAGGTACAGTGTTACCATTTATAAATTTTAGCTTGCATAAATGACGATTGTTATTTGTTGGAACTTGTTTGCATATTGCTGCTGGCTTCCGTGAAATGTCTAATTCGATGATTTTTCTGGGGCAGGTTAGTCAACTTAGTGCTGTTGTGCAGAGGTATCAGGCAGCAGCTCAAAATGCATCATCAGGCTTATCAACACAAGATTTACAAAACACTTGTAACTCGTAAGTCCATTGCTCTTATTTCATTCTTAAAGTGTCTCTTTTGCTGTCTTTCAGTTAATTGCTATGTCTGTTTCGCATATTAGGACACTGTATCTCTTCAGAAATATATTTATCTGGGAGCTAACTGTTTTAAGTTTTAACTATTCACATTAGCAAAAGCATGTGCTTACATGTGTGTGCCATAAAAAATTTATACTAGAAAACATAAATTTGGATAGTACCATATGCATTTACACAGATTTAGTTTCTTGTTGATTAATTTCCTTTTCTTCAATGAAGTATATCTATGACTGCTTGTCTGGTACTACATGATTCCACTTTCCAAGAACACCGTAATGCCTTGCTATTCGGGTGTATTTTCGCATGTGATTGTCACTGCCAGATGGTTCTTGTTATTTTAACGGCACTCCACTTGGCTTCATTGTTACACCATTCAATCTTTAGGTAATAATAGTGCATTGCTTTTGGACATGTACGTCTCTAATGCTATCATCAATGATAGTATGCATGCTTCATGGGATTGGGATGGGACAGCTATTATAAAAAAAACACTACGCAAGTTGAGCAATTGTTCTATGATTTAAACCGGTTACCTAGGTTGTAAGGGAAGAACCTTATTATGGCATCAAAGCTCGCCGTTTTTTTATTATGAAAATAAGTACCATATAATACAAATGCATTGTTATGATGAATAATAATTATATTTTCCTCCATGTAGACAAATAGCAATCCTGCCCATGTGTGAAAATAACAATGGGCACAATTACCAATTCATCATGGGGGTGAAGTGTTGAGTAATTCAAATATATGTTAAAATATACATTCCATGATAAAAGCACTAAGGTGGATTTAGGAGTCATCTTCATTCTCCCACGATATCCTTATTTTCTTTAGATGTATCCTCTCCCTGCACTTTCTCTCTATGGTTTGGCTGAGACTTGTGGCAAATATGAATATTGGCTTTGGGTGGTGAACACAATGACATGGACACTACCTCCTTCATTTTGCAGTCACAGTTAGAAAATTGTTCCATCTTTTCTCTTCCAACCTTCTTCTTTGCTTTCCCTGTTACGGTAGCCATATGTGGCGATTGTCAATTTCCTGTTGCTTCTTTTTTTTTTTTGTTTTGAGGTTGACAAATTTGCTGCAACTGACCAGAATCGAGGTCTCAACCAATTTTTGGTGATTTGGCTGCTGAATCTGTTGAAGACATTTCAATGTGGTTTAACATGGTACTATGAAGTATGAACATCAGTCATTGGTTGGATGCATATAGACACAAGGCATGGATAGGAGACATGAGGTGTGACACCATAAGGTTGCCTTGGCATAGCTAATCTTAGAGTGGGAGTAGGCATTATATGAATATGATTGTTATCCCGATACACCTTTTACATATTGTTTATGGTTTTATATATGATATATTTTATTTGAGATGGACTCATAATCACGTTATCGTAAAAACTAAAAAGCATAACAATCATTCATGAGTATAGTTCAAACAGGTCTGCAAAATAGGAGCTCCAAGTTCTTAATTTGTTGAAAGACCAAAGTCCATTCATATCACCATCGTATGTGGATCATTCAAGAAGTATGTGTAAATGGTAGACGATCTAATATGATTTGTGGAATTTGACATACAAGGGAAGAATCCAACATAATAATATAGACACCACATGCATTTTGAATTATCTATTCTTGTAGATTGGAATTAACCTTTTAGACCCTTTTTCATTATTTGTCATGAAAGCCTCTTATTTGATTGCTGAATCAAATGTATGATTATTTCAACATTAAAATCATTTTTGTTTAGAGGCTAGCTTACTATGGAGGAATTTAGCTATTGAGACACGTTATAAACCTTAGGGAAAGAGTGATTGAAGAAAGAATAAGATGTGAAACAAGATTTATGAGAATCAATTTGGCTTTATCCCTAGAAGATCAACCATTAAAGCTATTTATTTAGTGGGGAAAATAGTGGAGAAATATATTAGAAAAAGGGCATCAGTGCACAAGGCCCCTGCCATTGCAGTGTCTCCTAGGTCTAAATCTCTAAATCTATAGAGGCTGATTCCATGACGTGAATCTTGGTCTCCCAAAGATTTGCATGACTTAAAAGAAGACATGATAATGTTCTTAGACAAACATATGATTGAATACCTAAATAGTTTTGTAGTTGTTTTAGAAATGAAATGGATATCTTAGTTATTTCATTTATGTGGCAAAGATATGTATGATATGATAATGTAATCACAATGTTAGGACTATAGGATTAGATGTAAATTGTAAAATTGCTTGGACTGCATGCTACGGGGCAACTTTGCAGGGCTAGATATGCAAAAGATGGGTATACTGTAAACTGTAAATTTTTTCTTGAACTACATCATATAAGGCAACTTTGCATGGTTAGATATGCAAAAGAACTTATTGGTAAGTTTGACAGTTCTAAAGTCTCTACCTGGATGGTCTGCAGTAGCTATTACACCTTAATTGTCTATAAATGTTTTTTATGGGAAGCTTTGGATAAGCATGGTTGTGGCGTTGGATACTGGAGGACATTTTTCTCTTTTTCTGGAAAGCCATATTAAAATAATAAAATAATATGCTTCTCATTCTGACAACCACAAAGAAAGTTACGAAACTTGATATGGATGCAAACCAGGAAAATAGTTCCTGCGAAGTATAAGTAACAGACCTTTGATCTGAAAGGAGAATAAGGTGTAGAAATACATGTTCACTTGGAACATGCGAGCCAGTAGTTGCTATGAAATTGCATATGTCTAACATTTTATTGTCATCCAGGCAATAGAATGTCTCTGGACTGCTTTTAGTTGAGTATATCTCAACCTTTTTGTGTATGAATTCACACAAACTATTGAGATCTTTAACTTAAATACAAGAAGTAGATGTCTTCTTAAAATTTGTTCTTGTCAAATCTAGGTCTCCAGGTTGCAGGTGCATGTAACATGTATATATGCATTACTATGAGTGCATTTTATCTGTGCCTTTGTACCTGTGAGACTGTGGGTGCATTATCTACCATGATAATTTCATGTTGAGTAAACTGTTGAATTTCTTAATTATATAATCATATTTCTCTTTTATAAGTTTAAATTTATAGTACTTGTATGTTGCATGTAAAATTTGGGGTAGGTTTGTAGCATCCACTCGCCAAATGGCTAAAGCTCTGGAAGTGCCTTTGGTAAATGATTTAGGGTATACAAAAAGATACGTTCGTTGCCTTCAGGTATTCCACTTTGCTATTTTTATTTTTTGAATATCTTAGAAGATTTTCATTAGTGATACTATAATGCTGTTTGCTGCGCCAGTTGGCTTCCAGAATGTTGTTTATCATGACTTTTAATTGTGGTGACTGTTTTATTATATCTGACCTGTTTGGGTTTGTGATTTGTTCTTCACCTGTCTAATGGTTGTTTTGGCTTAAGAAATTTCTCAGACTCCTTGCTAACCATAGGTCATGTGATTTGAAGATGACTTTTCAAAAGTTTGTGCCATCAGATGTCTAATTTGTTCTTGATATGTTCCATAGGGCATTTTACAATATTAGAAGTTCTGTAGAATAGACTAGAAACAAAGTTTTTTTAAAAAATAAATTATACAATCTGTGTGCTCCTACTAGAATTTATCTGTGTGCTTATTCTGAGATTGAAACAGAAAATGTCTTATTGAAGAACAAAATTGTTGTCTTTGGAGTAGTACACTTGAAGAGAAAAAAAAACCATAACATTATAGACAAGCTACGCAGATGCTATGACGACAATCTGTTCTAGAGTAGCAAACATGGAGAAAATTTTGACTTTGATTGGTGTAGTAGAGCCACATTATTGCTATGAAGATATATAATGAATTTTAGTTCTTTCTTTGCACTTGTATGGAGTAAGTGGATGCATATCAGCTATTTTCCTTATCTGAACTCTGTAGGTTTGCATCACCAAGACCAGGAATTAAGGTTCACAAATATGATAAAAGGGATCTTTGTCCAAGAAACAAATCCAAGTGACAATATAGTCATCCTTTTGTGTCTTAGAGGTGCTGCTTTGTGGATCATACTTCATGATCTCCTGTTGTGTTTTGTTCAAGGATTGCAGTTATGGTTACCTCACCCGTATAAGTCTATGGCTGTAAAAGTATGGGTTTGGTCACCACATACAATACATTGGAACATACTGCCACGGACTTAGCTGGTTTTGCCTAAGTCGTGCGGCACCCTTGCGTGTCCGTCCGCAAAGGTCAGTCTCCCCGAAACCTCCCATGGTCCCTTAGGACCTACAAAAGAGAAAACGGGTTAGAGAAAACGCCTCACTCAGGATCCACAAGTAAACATTTCAGAAAACACTTCATAGCCAATGTAAATTATAAACAGACTTTACAAGCTCTGAACGGTTGCACAACAAAAGGGTCAAAATGGTCCACTATAAACCAAATATCTCTCACAAGTGTCCACATGACACAACCTTTATTTACAAGCCTAAAACGGCCACCAAACCCAACTAAATTGGGGCTGTTAAGTCTTCGACCGTCCCTTTACATGCTGTGCAAAGCATGAACATACCAAAAGACATGAACATACATAAGCATTACATCAAAAATCCTGTTTAGAAGTTTGTCCGTGACAATACGACACTACTGTTGGGGGAGGGAGAGAAGAGGAAGAAAGAAGAGAAACAAGGAAGAAAATGAGGAAGAGGATATGTACCGAAGCGGGTGGCAACCAGTGAAGACCTTTTCGCGAGTGCAAGGAATCGTATTATGTGTGTGTGTGTGTGTGTGTGTGTGTGTGTGTGTGTGTGTGTGTGTGTGTGTGTGTGTGTGTGTGTGCAAACCATGATTTTGCTGCATCTCTTTTTCTGATGAATAAAACAGGAGACCGTGAAAGTCCTTTGCCTGGTAAGTTGGAAATTCAAGAAAGATGAGTTAACATAATTGTCAGATATTTTCATTATCAAACGCTTGGAGAATTGGACACTTCACTGCAATTGTGACATTGATCATTCGAATATATGGAGATACCATCACTGAATTTGAAATTTTTGACCCTGTTTATGCAATTTTTATGTGACAGAAGCTTCGGCTTTTCTGCTTTTCTTATACAACTATAAAGTAAATGCTTGTTGCTTGTGAGCTGAAAAAATAAAAAAGTGACCAACATACTATTTTCTTCTTGATCAAATTAGTTACCTTATGGTACTTGAAACTTGAAAGCAAGGATTTAAATCTCAATCCGATACCGGTTCTGGTAATATACCGGACTTGTATGGTACCAGCTACCCAGGGGTATATTGATCAGCACTGCTTGGTATCATTTAAAAAAACAATAAAAAGCAAACAAGTACTGGACGATATGGTCCAACTGGTCCTTGGTCAGTCTGGTGCTTCAAGGTAAGTTTTCAAGCAGTCATGCCTTTTTTTCAGAAGGCTATTTGTTGTACTTGAAGTTTGTAGTTTAAGACAAGGATAAGCTTTGCAATCAAATTGATGTGTTATTGCTAAAGAAACATTAGCATGATGAAATGGTGAATATTTTTCTTATGAATGTGATTCTTGTACATGATAAGAGGTGCTCTTTTACAATGAAACTAATGTATGTTACGTTGGTATAGCTTCCTCCATATATTGGTGTCCAAACTTCTGTGAATCTAACATACTAGGGACACTCTGCACATGTTTTTATGCATTTTGTTTTCTTACCTGAAATAACATGTTTTTTTTTTGCAATGTTTTCTTAATATTTACAATTTTTCTTGTATAGTGGACATCTGGACATCTGTATGAGAGACAATATCTAATACCCTCAGTTGCAGACACCTTAATTCTTCCTTTTTCCCTTACTGATTGTATTTTGTTACTGATTGCTTTACTTTGGTCGGTGATAGATATCTGAAGTGGTTAACAGTATGAAGGATTTGATTGATTATAGCAAGGAAACTCAAGCTGGACCTGTGGGTAAGTACTTTCTTGTTTTGGTTTCTTCTTCATGTCTGGCACAATATTACACTGCATAATGTTTGGTTTCTAGAGTTACTGGTTCAATATTTTCATGCTCTCTCTACAATGTGATATATGCTTTGGATGCATAGAGATAAGAGTTAGTGCAGTTAGTCCCGTACTCCAATTCCTCCTGTTTTGAGGATGCCCCAAGTAAGCATACGAGCGAGATAGATAGGTAACTTCTATTGTACACTGATCCTAATTCCAGACAGCCAATTGGATCACGATAAGCCTATGTTATCATATTTTGGCTGATTTCTTGGTTGTATCTCTTGATAACTTGCGGAGTCATCGGAAATTGGTCGGAATCAGCCTTTCTCGACCAATTTGGATTATCTCAATTATCGACGAGCAAATATGAAAAAAAAAATTCTTCACATATTTATTCCTGCAAAGTCTGGCTAGTGCATATTTGGCCCCTGTGATTCTAATTTAGCAATATATGCCTATAAAGTTTAGATTTTTCCACATCCCCCCTGTCAGCATCTGTCCACTTAACCCATGTTACCAGAGTTAACCATGGTAGTCAGTGGTGGGTTAAGCTAAAAAAAGAGGCCAAAATAGAAAGACTAAACTACCCTTTCCAAGAGATTCATGGGACCTCTTGACTTAAGGTGAAGTCTTGGGATACTTGTTATTTCCTTTTTAGATATTTTTGGTATTTGTAATTGTGGATTATAATACTGATTAATATTAGATACATAATAGCTTCTAGAATACACAATAAATTCAAATTATGATACCTGTAAATTCCAATCATTAATTATCTTTTTGGTCTTGACCCAATCCCTGCTATCTGACTTGGTCATTCCTGCCTATTGCGCTTTCATACCTGAAGGAAGTCTTGATTTTTGTGATGTTCTAATGCTCCTTGATTTGCAATAATGTCTTTGGATAGTTTCAAGATAGTAGGAAGTGATACTCACAGTTTCGGAGTTACAAATCATGCATCTGGAGTTTTTAACTTATTTTAACTTCTGTGGTTCAGCTAGCCTGAGTAACTTTCCTCGGAGGACTTCATCAGGGCTTCAACCCCGACAACCTGAGCAACAGCAATCGATCACCCAGAACTCGGACCATAATAATCAAAGCTCTGTACATGCCACCAGTGTACTGCTTTCTGCTGGCTGCAATAATGTCGATGGAGATAACTCTCTTAATGCTGCTTCATCTACCCATGCAGCTACCATTATTGGCACCCTCCAACCAAATTCCACAAATACCAGGCAAGAAAACCAAATGAATACAGCGAACAGCCCTTATGGTGGAAACAATGTTCAAATTCCATCTGCCAGCTCATCCAGTTCATTAGCTCCATCCCAGCCCAACCCTTCTTCCACTTTTTCTTCTTTGAAACCTGCTTCTAGTAACAACCCAACACCGACCTCTCATAATGCTACTCACTTGAGCTCCTCATGTTCACCTGCAAGTTTGTCTACCATGCAACGGCCAACAGCACAGCTACACGAAATGGATCCAAACGATCCACAGAGCTCTGTCCAGCAAATTTTGCAGGAGTTAATGATGTCTTCACAATTGAATGGTGTCAATTCGTTGGGAAATGATATGAAGATGATTAATGGGATCGCACCAACATTGAATGGGGGAAACTGCTTAGTTGGAAATGGGATATCCAACAACTCAGCTATGAACGGCACAGGCTTTGCAGGTGCAGGTGGGATTGGTCTATCTGTTGCTGCTAGCGGGATGCGAGCAGCAATTGCAAATAGTGCAATGACCATGAATGGGAGGGTTGGAATGAATTACCTTTCCCAAGATCCAATAGCTATGAACCACCAACAGCAAGATATTGGAAACCGACTGTTGGACAAGTTAGGAGCAGTTAACGGCTTCGACAATCTTCAATTTGATTGGAAGCCCTCTCCGTAGAAGTGAAACGGAGAGTGGCAATCGGCAAATTGAGATTATTTTTTTTTTACGTTGGTCAAGAGTGGTTTGGGCAATTGATGAATGGTCAGACTGCACATCACCAAATGTTCCCGTTCTTGTCCCGCTCTTTTGGAAGCCTTGCAACTAATTTCTCCAAAGGATAACACATAATAGCTTCTTTTCCTAGTTCTCGTTTCATTTACATGTCTTCTAACTGTTATATGTAATGCTGCATATTGTGTATCATGCCTTCAAGGCACATCTACCCTATCGATGGATTCCTTGGGGGGAAAGCTTCTTGGTATTGCTTGTAGTCATTTGTCTATTCTTAAAGAGGTAATATATGATGGCTTTGATAAGGAGTGATGACTCTCATCCTCTTCTCAAGGATTTGTATATAACTATAATGACACTGCTATTTCTATTTGGGCAATGATGAAAATTAGAATTTGCTAGATCCATTGTTGTCACCCACAAATAATTGGGTGTCACTTCAAGTGCTCATCTCATCCAGTATGATGAGGTGTTGGATAATGGCTGAAGTTTTGTTGGAGGTGGATTTCTGAGCTTTGTTTGTTGACATGTGTCTGAAAATGACTTGTGCACCAATTGTGGTCTTTGATGAGCTGAGAGGCCTTGTGGTGTATGTTGCATGTTATTGTCTTGAACATGCTGCATTTTTTCCAAGGTCATATAGAACCACAAAACACAGGGGTATGTTGCATGTTAAATAGACCCCATGTACAAGAATGTTACACAGATGGGATTATATATATATATATTGCTTTGTCAAATGTTTTGTTTAATAGTCATATATAATATAGTTTTGGCCACTTATGTTATTTTAGAAAAGGTGTTTTTTTTTTTTTTTTTTTTTTTAGGTACCTCTTTTTCATAATTTTTCTCCTAAAACACCTCTCTGATAAACAATTGGGTACATTACATTCTATGGATTGGTTCATCAATTTTTCAGAATTTTTTTTCTTTTTTTAAAAGTATTTTTTATAATCTTTTTTTATATAGCTTCTTTTTTATTAATTAACAGAAGATATTTTGAAATAAAAAAATGAATCCTGTAAGTATTAATATTTTTAGATATGAAAGTTATGATGATTCGAAACACTGTGACATCCACTTTTCACACGCACGCACGCACTCTTTGACTTCACCACACCATCATCGTGCACTGTTTTGGCCTCTTCGCTTCTCACGCGTACACCTCTTTTCCTTCGCCTCTTTCCCATCTCCTTTTCTTCTTCTCTCGTTCCTCCACCATCTCCTCTCCTTCCTCGTTCCTTCCGCTTCCTCCATTGCCCCCTTGCTCTTCTTCTCTTTTAACTCTCTGAAACACCAAGTACTTATCAATATATGGTACCACTATGTACTGACCCGATCAAATTCGAACAGTGCCACTATGTACTGATCCGAGACATGAGCGATAGCCAATATGCCTTGTCTTTTTTTACCCTAGGAAGACTGACTGACTGGTGGTAGAAGAAGACACGCACGAGAGTGAGAGTAGAAGGAGAAGAAACAAAAGAAGATACCTTCAGCTATAAGCAGACACAGGACAAAAGGATTACAGCCTCTCTGAATTATACTCGTTGGATTCTTGTTTTCTGCTATTTATCTGTACGTCAGTTTTTTGGATGCATGATCTATCGAATGGAAGAACCTATGAGCCGCGGCGCGGCAGCTGAGATTAGTCTTGGGCTCAGCAGAATGGAGTTCGCCCGGGGGAAGAAGCTTTCGGGATCAAGAAGAGCTTCTTCAACGCCTTCAGCATCGACAAGGTCAAGCTCCCCCGCCTGCGACGACCCACGCGGCCGCTCTTCTTCTTCTCGTTCAACACCCGCAAGCAGCAGAACTCCACGTTGTCCCCACGGCAGGGCGACCGGCGCAGTAGTTCCTCCTGGTTGAAGTCCTCCCACAGCACGTCCATCCGCTCCTCCGCGACAGGACGCCGGCCGACGGTCCTCGGGGCTTCTTCCGCGGAGGAGAAGCTTCTCCGGAAGCCACAGGCGGCCGCCTTCTCGCCGGAGGGAACGAACCGAAGAGGGGAGGCAGCGAAGTGGGGGAAGGGGAATCGGCAGAGGGAGTCCGTGTCGACGGCGATGGCGGGGAAGCTGAACTCGTCCATCCCCCGGTGCCCGTCTACTGTTTCGACCACTACCCAGCAGGAGAAGTAGGAGGAGGTGATGATGGACGTGATGGGCGTTGGAATGTCCCGTCCGCCGCAATGTGCGGAGGCACCAACGCACGCACCTGCGTATAGTGACAGGACTAACAGTGCGCGGGACCCGCTGGGCGTGACCAATTCTGACATCATTTGTCTGAGAGAATTTTTAATTCAAATATAAAATAAAATATACACAAAAAAAGTAAATAATATATATATATATATATTATTTTTTTTGTTTTAATATATTTTGGTGTATGTGTTCCTTGAGACACCAGCTAATAGTGTGGGGGATACCCATCATGTGTGGTCTCTTACGAAAGCAAAGTTGTCGGGTGTCAAGCACATGGCTCACATTGGCGTATAGTAACCTGGAA